>CANYBF010809906.1:0-12883 GCA_948192965.1 Dalechampia spathulata
CATAAAGTAAGGGTTACTATCAAACTGTCACTTCTAATCTCTAAACTGGTTTCTCTGTGTTTTGATGCAAAGATCTTCTTTTGGTTTGTTGTTTTAAAATGAAAATTTTTAAATTACTTCCGCTGCTTAATCACTAAACAAGCCAACACTAAGGTCCTTAAAGAAATAAGACAAGAAACAATTATTAAAGTCTAATAACATTAAATCTTGGAAAAAAAAGGGGTTGAAGTTGACAAAAAAACATATGAACAAGATCAAATGTAATTCCAATTAAGAGTGGAGGATGGATACGAGTCTGCAACACATTATCAAAATATAATCATACCAAATGAAATTATGGTACAAGATAATGGAAATAATGCATATGAGAAAGACTGATAGATAAGATGTTATCTAATTTTATTAAAAACTTGATATCGTTACAATACATAATAAGCCATGAAATATTAACAACAAAGAATGAATATATAGATAAAATGAATCAAATAATGATAAATATGTTTTTAAGAGAGAATCAATTTTACCTTAGCTATGGTAATGTGGTTGATGACATAAACAACCATTATCATCAAGAATTTCTAAATAGCTTGCAACTGAATAGAATACCACCATGTAGTCTATAGATGAAAGTTAATTATCCAATAGTACTATTGAGAACATTAGATGCATAAAATGGATTATGTAATGCAACTTAAATGGTATGTAAGAGATTTGAAAAAATGTCATACATGTTAAAATAATGATGAGGCAACATATCAATAAATATATGTTATTATCAAGAATATCATTAAATCAAGTAAAAAGTGAAGGATGATGCAACTATATTTTCAATGATAATAAATAATGCACAAGGATAAATAATAGCAAATATAAGAGTTTTCTTGCAAAAGATGTTCTTTCCATGAATAACTATATGTTACATTATCAAAAGAGATTTGAAGCTCAACAACAAAGGTTGTGGTCAAAAAGGATGATCTTAACAAACAAGAACAAACAAGTACGAAAAAGATAGTCTATAAAGAGCTCATTATTAAAAAGATAAAACAAACATCACAACTTTGTATCATAATCTCATTTATGAGATCATAAATATAATAAAATAATTACAAATGATAAAATAAACATATTTTTTTAATAATAATAGATGATAAGATATTTTGAACAATTATTTCAATAGGTAGAGAATGCTTCGATGATAAATATATTCATTTAAAATTATAAACAATTATTAATATGATAAAAAATATTGAAAAAAAGGAATAAAAAACCATTACAAATGATAGGTCAAATAAATCAAACTAACATGGAATGCACATGACTTAGTTAAGGATGAGATTGATAATTATCCTTCCACTCTATCTTATTGTCAAGCTTAAAGCCATAAGAAGTAACATTCTAAACTTTTTCTCACATTGAAATAATACATAACAACCTAACTATTTTAGTTGATTATGATAAGTCTTTTTTTCATGTCTTGACATTTTACATTTATTTTTTATATTTTAATAATTATTTTTCTATAATTAATACTTTTATAATTAATACTTTTTCTATATTAGTTACATTCTTTGTTGCTTTTTATTTGTGAGTGCTTTCTATTTTTACAATATAATAATTATGTGAACAATAAAAGTACCATAAAAATACATTGAATTTTTAGTATTACTTATTATGGTATCTACCAAAATTTATAACATTATAAAGAAATGGAGGAAAATAAGTTAGACTTTTATTATTATAAAAATAATTAGAATATTGAATTGGAAAAGAAAGCTAATATGAAAAGGTTAAAAATAAATAATTTATTGAAATTGAATAAAAAGATTGGTTAAATAACCATAAAGTTTTTGAGTTGGTTAAATAAATTGGTTTGATGAAATTGCTTTACTATAGTTAATTACAAAATGATTAAATGTTATTAGTAATTATTAGTATCCTTGAAATGATAATTTTTTATTCTATTTATAGACTTTTTAAGAACTTATTATTTAATGTTTCTCATCATCCATATACTTACCTTTCAATAAACTAACATGTTCCTTTCTCAAGTTCTTATTCATTATTATCAAATTTTGCTATTAGAAATTTCAATTACAATTTGATAATCTTGTATTTCAAACTATATATGCCACTTATCAATTATCATGTAATCATCATTATTTACTTGCAACACTACTTATTGCATACTTTATTTATTTTCTTAGGTTATTGTTGAGCCACTAGAAAAATTAAATTCTTTGACTTTGATGACACATCTATTTTCATATTAACATTAATTTTTCATCAATATGTCATAAGCTTCATGTTTTCTCTTTTACTGTTAATCGCTAATATGATTTTCAATAGATTTAAGAGGTTAAAGTTATCAATTTTAAGCTAAAAGACTTTGTTTGTCTTGTAAAAATAGTATAAATATTGACACTAGATTTTCACCCTATGCGTCCAATTTTGTTGGCCTCTTATGGGCATGCATTGCAACTTATTTCCTTATTGGTATGGCTCGACACGAGTTCTCATTTTCAAAATCGAGTTGCACATATGAGTTTCATGCCTCTATAAGTCATTTAGTCATATGGTTCGTGAGAGGTAGCGCATGTACTAGGCTTCCAACTATGTGCATAACACATAGTTATGGAAAAGGGACTTTATCCTACATTGTCAACCTAGCGTTGGCATACCACTAAGGCTCTTATAAATACCCTTTGGGTATTGGCTTTGCAACACACAAGATACAATATAAATATTTTAATTCAAAGGCATAAGCTCTTTTAAAATTAAAATAAACACCTAATTAAATAATTAATTAGGATTAATGATAAACTTCATTTCATTAAAACCCTAAGCTTTTGGGATTTTGGAGGAAGAACTTTGCTAGCCTTAGTAAGTCTTTTTTTCTTCCATTTTTCTTCACTTTTCTTGATTTCATGCATTGATTTATGTTCTTAGTTGCTATACCAAACATTACAATGATATTTAGGGTTGGTAATACCCTGAATGGCTTATAAAAATTGAATAATTAGCATTTTTATTCATGGTTTCACTATTTCTTATCTGACAAACACAATGTGTGTCACATATATTATGATATACGATATAGATGACATGTTCAACATGTTAGAAATCCAATTGAGGGTTGAAATCCATACTCTAATTGATGTTAATGATATTAGAGTCTTTTAATTATGATTTTCATGATCTAATTAGTTGATTTTGCCATTAAATCAATATAATTTTGCTTTATTATTTAATTAAATGCCATTTTTAATTGATTTTATGTTTGTTGCTATCATAAACCCTAATTGGATGGTGAATGAAATTCTAAGTGATATTGTAAAGGATCTTAGAATCTTTCAATTATGGTATGATTGATTTTTGCCTAAAATATATTATTTCAGTAATTGCTTATTTCCTTATTTGCATGAATATTGCTAACATATTTTAAGGATGGATCCTTGATTCATATGTACAAATGGTAGTGAACTGGTCAAAATATCCCAAACATTCCTTTTATAGCTTTATTTCCATATTTGGAACTTTCCTTTTTTTCTGAAACTTCCCTTTTAGCACTTTCCATATTTGGAAACTTTCCTTTTTGGCACTTTTCATATTCATGCATTAGGGTTCATGTTATTCGAGGATACTTCCTAAATGGAAGAGATGTTATTACACATCTCAAATTTTATATTCCCGAGGATCTTATGTAATAGAATAAGCCTTTAATATGTCATATTCCCTAGGATGTATTTTTAAGCTTAATTCCCCCATGTATCCATTATCTTTATTATCTCTTTCACCGACCATTACTTAAGTTTTATTTGCAATGGATGGTTTTATTTTGCTATTATAATTGCTATAATACTATGCCATATCATATGCCACATCATATACAATTATACCATGTCATATGCCACTATGGCATGTCACACACCATATCACTATGTCATGTCATATAACACTATGCCATGCCATGTCATATGTCATTATGCCATGTCACATGCCACGTTACACACACATCATTATGCCATATCATGCATATGCTATGTCATTATACTATGTCATCACCTCACATGCGATATATATGTCATATTATGCTATACTTAGATTATATAGCCACATATATCATGCTATATTTTGCCATATTATGTTATATTATGCTTATTGTTATAACATATCGCATTGCATGCTTACTTTTACATTCTTGCTTGCTTGCCTGCCTAGGATAATTAACCCAAATAAAATGGTAAAATTAAATTTGGAAACTTTAGGAAAATAGATCTTCATCACCCGAACCCATCTCTGAAGGGTTTAACTTAGCACTCATGCTATGGATTGGTTGAACTAAATCCAAAACCATCTGGTAGTTACTCCCAACTTATGAATCTTTTTAGTCTGTTTTATTCCTTAGGGTAGCCCCTCGAGAAGACCACACTTTCACTCTAAGTGGGCCGTTGATGCCATATGTCAAAAGCTTGGCTCTATGTCACAATAAAAGAATCGCCTATAGTGGCAACTCCATTAGGGACCTATGGTGAAAAAGTGATGGCATTGAAATCTAAGAGTTTCCATATCAATTTTCCCATTGTAGTTGGTATAATTGTATTGTATATCACGCACACAGTTTGCATATGCATACACTACCTTTTATCTCAAGTCAAACTGGTGATTATGGATGAGTGAGTACCTTGGACTCCATTTGACTCCTTGGGAAAGCAAATCTACCTTCACCACTCGTTGCCGTGTACTATTGACCATCGATGATTCCTTAAACAGATAGAAGCTAGGTATAGTCCTATATTGATGATTTTATTAAGTTGGATAGGTTATGGACAACATGGTGGGGGAACCTTAGCCTATTCTTACCAAATTAAAGCCCATGTAGCTAACCATAACAACATTTCAAAATTAAGATCCTTTATTTGCAAGCTATATGGATCCATGCCTTATTATATTAGTGGATTTACCTAAATCCAACATACTTTCCCACTTCATATCACTCTGATAAGAGTTAGAATCCTTTCATGATTTTATGATGGTTGCATAACCTCAGGTTTATTCTAATGGCATTCTCTTATTATAGCACTATGAACATGATAAAATATTATTAGATTTTCACTATAATCCCTAATATGATCAGGCAACGATCACCCTTTTTGCTTGCCTCATATACTAAGAGTATCACACCTCGAGTTCCCAGTGTGACTCTAGGCTAGTATCCCATCTAGGAGATATTTGAACCGACCAATCTTCATGGAGATATAAGGGTGGTAAGGAGTGCTATTGTATGCTACATGTTTATTAACCATTTTCATGTTTCTATTTAACACGTATACATGCATACTCATGTAATTTTCTCTTATAGCTATAATGCTAAATATTTCCTAACATAGGTCATGCATACATCCTACATGCCACATCATATGCACTACACACAAACACTAATCTTCTCTATCATGTGTAGAAACGTGTCAAAACCATAGCTTGCTAAAGATCTTGCTTCTTTATCTGAGGTTGTCACCATTACACTCAATGATGCATCACTTGTTGTAGTAAAGCAGCTCATCGACCAGTCAATGACCAAGCTTCTTTCCAATGACTTCAAAGCTCTCCTACAATAATAGATCTGGGAGGCTCTTAGTCCCAAGGAATTTATTGCTCCACCAGCCCTTATCAAGGAGAAGAGGAAGATGGTCAATTTGTATGATGTTGAGATGGATGATGATGTGTCACTCTATATGCATGAAATTCATAAATTTGAAACTTTTGTACTAGAATAAAAGATAGAATAACTATAATCCATCATAAAGACTAAAGGGATGGGCTCTGACCTAGACTTTGATGAGTTCTCTGTTCGGGCTATTAGGGGATTGTCTCCTAAATTCAAACTATCAAATGTTCCTAAGTATAACAGAGTTGGGGATCTAAAGAACTACCTCAAGACTTACACTATGATGATGAGCACTACTAACTTGTCGGATGATCAGATAGTTGGACTCTTCTTCATTTCATTGGAGGGACCAATACTAGCCTGGTACCATAGTCTCAACAAGGCGACTACAACCAAGTCAAAGCCTCTTTGTACTACATTCTTCAAGCAATATGAGGTTAAGTCCCACTTTGACATCACACGGATGGACTTAGATATGGTGAAATAGAAGGCTAACGACTCTTTTATAGACTATTTTAGTCATTGGATGGATAAAGCTGTACTAGTCAGACAAAAACTATCAAATCTAACATGATCAATAAGCTTATCATGGGGTTATTACTACTCTACCAGAATAAGCTTAAGTATCAAACGTTCCACATATTTGAGGACATCTACTCAGTCGGACAGAGGATTGAGCAGATTGAGGGGTTGAAAAATGAGGATCCTTTCTTCATCAAACCTAAGACCTCTACCTACATATAAACTCAACACAAATCCCACTTTATTAATGCCTTATAAATACTAAACATTATACTTTAAAATACTACCAAAACCTGAGGGTACTTCAATATTGAGATGTCACTTTTCAAGGTTTCCAGGCATCTTCAAAAAGCCAAACTCATCAAACCTGTCAAGTTAAATTTCCAAACACCACCTCTAGCCTTAGTAGATACAAAAACCTATTGCCATTAACATTAATACCATAGCCACAATACTAATGACTATCGCTCTCTTAGGCGTATCATTCAGGATCTCATTAATTTGGGTGAACTTAAGGATCCCAAGAAATTCAAACCTTCCATCAAAATAAACCCATTACTAAACCAACACAAGACCAAAAGAACCTACATGATCTAATAAAGGTTCCCAGAATCCATGATCCTCAACTCTTTCTCTCCCCTCAATAGTGAGGAGGTTGCTTGGCTACTTGTTGTTAGCTTTTAACCCAACAATGGGTTCAATATTAGTTCTATCGATATCTGGTATGATAGCTCGGAGGATGAGTCTACAGCTGCTTAGTATAAATTTGAATTAGCAGAGGTTTAGAAATCAAAGAAGAGTGAGTTGGCCAAGACTCCCAAGGCTACCAAATTAGTATCCAAGTCCCCTAAGTAGTAAAAAGGATTGGGTGCCAATAAGATGTCCTTTAAGGTTTGTAATATAATCCAAAGTGGTAAGGTATTCACTCCTCATAATCTTGAGAAGAAATTGGATGCTTTAAAGAAATTGACTGAGGCTAGACCTATTAAAAATGAAGTTAATCCAAGCAGTGCTCTAACTTTGCAACCTGCTGATAAGAGTAAAGAGGTTGCTCAACCTGAGAATGTCATGATCAATTAGCTAAAGAGGACTCAAGCAAATATCAGTATCTGGGACTTAGTATTATCTTTCTAGCAATATTAACATGCCATCATCAAAGCACTTTCTAGTATGAGGATTTTCTAATCTACCTCTGCTTTTAGCATAAAGAGCCAACTAGTTAATCAGGAGCTAAAATCCAGTATGATCACCTTTTTTGATGCAGATTTAATAGCTAAGGGTATCCATCATAATAAGGTGCTTTTCATCAGGGTGCAGATCATAAACTCTACTACTCCTTGTGTCATGGTGGATGATGGTTCTAGTATCAATGTCTATCCACCCAAGGTGTTACCCAAACTTGGAGTTCAACTTACGGACTTGAAGCCATCCAAGACAATCATCAAGGCATATGATGAGTCTAAGTGAGAGGTTACTGATACCTTTACTACTACTGTGATAATTAGGTCGATCAAGTCAATAATTAAGTTTATAGTGCTAGACATTCTAGTATCTTTTACCTTATTGTTGGGCTAGCCATGGTTTCATCCTTTGGTAGGTATGCTATCCAGCCTACACTAAAAGATTAAGTTTCCACATGATGAGGGTATGGTCACTATTACTACTAACGAGGAGGTTGCCTTAGCTTGCATTAGAGAGGATGTCCTTCTCATGATTGGTTTTCAAATCATTGCTATCAGAGAACCTAAATTATACTTATACTAATTAAAACCCACTGTGGAGAAGATGTTATGCAACATGAACTTTATGTCTGATAAGGGTGTAGGCCGATATCAGCAGAGTTCAATTAAGTTTAACATCCCCACAACCATATGGGAGGAGTGATACTGCATTATGTTTGACCCTTATACCTTAGACACGCTAGAAGAATGTAGAATGGTTGTATTTTTCAAAGGGGAGACATAGTATGATTGAGCTCCCAAATTGCCTAACTAAGATGACACCATTGATAAGTAATTCACCATCTTCAATGATGTTTATGACTTATCAACCTTGAAAACACCAAGGAAGGTTGTTGCCACTTCCTCCATCAACCTTGATAATGATCTCTAGATCTTTGAGGATATTGCTAACCTCATCATTAGCTGCCTCAAGCCAAAACTTATTATAGTTGCTACACTGAAGGCCAAGTTACAAATTTTGGACATGGGAGATCTGCTGCTTCTGAATGTCTATAAGGACATCACTACTCTAGTAAATAATACCTTTGAAATGCTTTTATATGAAGATGATGATGTCATTATTTTTATATTATTCAATTATGATGTAATTTCTTCCAAATATAATGCAATAAAGGATAGTTTTGCTTATGTTTATGATATGTATTCTGATGGCATTGTACATGAACATGATCATCTTTGACATTAATACATCATGCATAGAAACTACTAACATTTGCATGGATGACAAGCCTTGTCTCCTCTAAATTACATCAGACTTGACCTTTGAAGAGAGAACAAAAATAATAAGAGTGTTGAAATAGCATTTGAAATCCTTTACTCTAGGCTACAAAGACATGTCAGGTATCGACAAAACTATTATAGAGCATAAAATTCTGATCAAGCCTGGGTTCAAGCTAGTTAAATAGAAATTACTTAGGCTCGACCATAATGGGCTAAGAAGGTTAAAGAGAATGTCCAAAAGTAATTAGATGTCAAATTCCTTGAGGTGGTCAACTATCCTAAATGGTTGGCCAATGTGGTTCAGTTCCAAGAAAGAGCAAGGTCAGGGTTTGTATAGACTACAGGGATCTCAATAAAGCAAGCCCAAAGGATGACTTTCCTTTGCCCTACATCAATGTACTGGTTTGTAGTGTAATTGCTAGTGCTATGTACTCATTTGTGGATGGGTTTTCTGGGTATAATCAGATTCTCATGGAAATTATGGATAAAGTGAAGATAACTTTCATCACAGAATGGGAAACCTATTATTACAAGGTTATGCCCTTTGGTTTAAAGAATGCAGGTGCTACTTATCAAAGAGCCACACGAACCTTGCTGCATGATCTAATCCATAAAAAGGTTGAGGTCTACATGGATGACATGATGGTTAAGTCTCCCACTAAGGGAGAGCATCTAGCTGCTCTTGATAGGTTTCTCATACGGGTTGAGAAGTATGGGCTCAAGCTGAATCTAAAGAAATGCACATTTGGGGTGATGTTCACCAAGTTATTTGGTTATATGGTCAGTCATAGTGGCATTGAGGTAGATTGTGAAAAGATGTAGCTGATATATGCAATGCCTATTCCCAGAACTGAGACTGAGGTCAAGGGATTCCTAGGACAGCTCCAGTATATCAGCAAGTTCATTGCTAAGCTCAGTAGCCTTTGGTTTGGGATGAGAACTACCAATTTACATTTAAAAGAGTAAGCATTATCTCTCTAACTCACCAATTTTGATACCATCTCAATCAAGGAAACCATTGTTGCTCTACCTAGCCTTGAAGGAGGAGTCAGTGGGTGCTATGATTGCTTGGGAGAATGAAGCTAGAGTTGAGCATATCATTCACTATATGAGTAAGAAGTTGTTGCTAACAAAATACAAGTATAGTATTGTCAAGAAGTTGTGCATGGCTATGGTCTAGGTCACTAAGCAATTCAGATACTACATCCAATTATACCAAGTTCAAGTAATCTCTAAGGTCGATCCCATAAAGTACTTGTATGAAGCTCCTTCCGTCACACCCCTCACGGTATGACATGCTCCTGTAGAATAATTAATGATCTCCAATAAATAAAAACCATTGATTACCCTATAAGGGATGAAATTTTTTTTTACTTATAAAATAATTTCCATCTTTGTAACTATATATTATATATGAGTTAAAAAAATATTTAAGAATATTAGAACTCACATCGCATACTTGTGTTTACTGCCTTAAACATTACTATACAAAAACCTTAAATTGATCCAAGTCCTTGCCATCAAAGGAAGCTCTACTGAATTGGTGCCTTAAGATCCATGTATTTCCAACTGTCTGTTAAACCTACATCCATCAAATGACAAACGCTGAGTATTTCACTCAATGGTGCTTTAAACATAAATATAGTAAATGGACTCAAACATATGTCAAATATATAACAAGTTTGATAATCTTTTTCATCATAAATATAACATCACCATATAATCATTTAAAATACTATTTCTAAGCATCCCTTATATATCAACATTTATTTGCTCTCTCAATTACTCATATCTTAATTCATTTACGAGAATACTATAACAATTAATCTCTCATGATATACATCACCTAATTTCTTTGAATCATTTATCTTTCCAGAATTTCATGTAATCAATGTAGTCTTATAACATGTATACTATATTAACTATCATATACTAGTATCCATTATTTTGTTACTGTAAAACATTCTCATAATATGATCATATTATATAATCATTATAAATCACCAACTATCTATATCACACTAAAAGCTTCAATATAAAATTGCTATCAATAAGCATAAGCTCATATGACTATAATTGAAATCCTCTATAATAGTATATCATCATATTATTAGCATTAGAATGCTATAATAATACAACATTTTTCTACCATAAGTTTGATAATAAACTATATTACATATATCTACACCCAACATCATCATTACTATAAACATTTTCAGGATATAATTAAATCCTGAAAGTATTGTAAAATGCCATCTTTTCACTTTATCATGTATTCCTTTCATTAGCACATTATAAAATAATTAGGAACATGAATCATTATCTCTATCAACTTTTAACATATAAATAGCATAAATGAATAACATCATACTCTCAGCAATACATTTTTGTTTATGAGCATAAGCTCCAATAACTGTATTTCATAATTATGCGTATTGCATTTGAACTGTCAATATCTGTTTATGAATGCATATGTATCATTATCCATCATACCATACTGTACATCATTATTTAATGTACATATCTATATAAGCACGATTATCATGCATTCATCATTGCATTATCATGATCATTCTTACTCTTGAGCATAAGCTCCGTTCATCGTATATGAATCATTATCTAGTCACGCAATGTGGTATATATTATGGATGTGAATTTGCTATGTACTTTCCTTTATTTCCCATATCATTTCATTTCATCATCTTTATGAGAATGCCCACAAATTACATTCTTTCTCTGAATAACATACCATATAGAAACCATCATGCTTTTGTAACATTTATACATGTGCACTCGTAATGCTTTCATCATATCATTCTCTGTACTTTCATAATATATGAATGATGATGTTTGTTTATAATAATGCATTCATGTTATGCATTCTCCCTCTTTTTCTCTGTAATATTTCATTTCATTTCTTATCATTTGCCCTTTTCACATACTGGCCATTTCATATGTGCATATGGTACTGGGTCTTTCATTTCATGTTTGTGGTTCAACAAACTGGAACCCATTTCACATTCATTTCTTGTCTTTTCATTTCATGTCATTTTCCTTTCAATTCATTTCCCATAGGAATTCATTTCATAATACCCAGTACCTTTCCATTTATCATTTCCTCACATTTGCTCATTTTTCTCTTTCCTTATTTCTCCATGTCATGCCATGAATATGGATATGTTCATTGATGTTTCATGGCATGATATGTATGCATTATGCCATGAAGCTATGATGAAAATTTATAAGCATCATGATAACGTATCATACATCATCCATTTCATACATTCATTGACATCCAACATGATGAAGATAATCTCATAACATAAGAACATTAAAAATATCGATCATTGACTTTGATTAATAAGTCATGATTCTATAACCCATCAACTATAAAACATTATTAACCATTCACTAAGAAACATCACACATCATAGATAAAATACCTCATTTAATATCATCATAAACTATATATATAGTAACTCATACATTACTATCTTATAACTATATATCAATCTTTGATACTATATTATTATTGGTTTTCATAAACTTATACTTCTCATATCCTTAGAAACATACCTTTCGCACCCTGAATTTTGAGTCTCTCGGGCCGATTAGGGCAAACCGGGTCTATTCCATCATTGTATTGCCTTTATGGGCGTTCCTAGTTCACCCTGGTGCGGTTTAGGGCTTGGTTTAGGTTGCTTGGGGGCATTTTTGCCATTTTGGCCACTTACCCGTTCGGGTAAGTCAAGAGGCCGATTCGGGTATGCAACATACCCGATCAGGTATGTTGTTTACCCGAATCGCCTCCTTAAGATACCCGTTCGGGTATGTTCCCCAATTCTGTTATAATTTGAAATTATGTTATTTTGGCGGGGAGGAACACTTAGTTTAGGGTTTTTTGAATATGATTTTCTCTCAATTTTCAGAAAAGAATGCGATTTGATTGTTGATTTTACTTTGAAATTTGATTGAATCTAATTGAATTTGATTAAAACTAGCTAAGATTTGATTAGTTTTAGCAAAATACCTAAACACCTAAGCATTTTTGGATTGGTTTGAGTTGTTAATCTTCTTAGCATTGGATTTTGGTTGGACAAGCTAGAAGAAACATTGGAGAATCAATAAAGGTAACATTCTTCTACTTTTTATTTGATTTCATTTGGATTTAGTTGACTTTTGATTGAGTTTGATGCATTTTTGATTCGTTTTGATGATTGAAATGTGAAATAAT
>CANYBF010810060.1:0-18759 GCA_948192965.1 Dalechampia spathulata
AAAGAATTAAAGTTAAATGAAAGTATTAATATGATTAAGAAGGTTAGCTTAAAGTATGAATTGTCAAAATGGACTTAAGATATGAAATGCTAATGTTTAATGGATTCATATGCAAGTAATCAACCATATCAAGTTTGAGGATATAAGTTAGTAGCTGTTTAAGTAAATTGTGTGATTATAAGAAATCAAATGAAATGATTAATTGATAGAATGATATAAGTCATTAAAGAATGCCATATCAAGTGTAATAGGACCTTAATTGAACTATGTGACTATGATTTATAAATGGATACAAATGATCAATTATCTAAGCATATTAAGAGATATTAAGAAGATTTATAAGTTAATAAACAAATGAATGACATCATATGGTTTTAAATAAGATTTAAGTTAAGGATTAGAACAGAGATAATAGTGAATTATGGGTTATAGACAAAAGATTTATAGAATGTTTATACTTGTATGATTTCACTGGATATTTAATTAATAAGTTTAATGATGATGATATATGATTTGGAATTTGATTAAGTGAAGTATATAAGTTGACTAAATGATATAAGATTATACCTAAGTGATTGCAAATAAACAGTTTAAGGCAAATAACATGTGATGTGATGATATTAATTGAAGTATTAAATAAATAGATAATAAATAGTTATATTAAGTGTTATTAGATATGTGATAAGGTATAATGACAGTAAGTAAAGATATGGTTTAAACTGTTAACTAGTTATAAGAAAATGTTGGTAAAGGATTGATTTTAGTAGAAATACTATAATTTCTTGATGATTTAGTTTTAGATCAATGTTAACAGTGTTCAATAAAATAGTAAAGTAAGTTAAATATCAGGATATAATACTGGGAGTTAAATAAGTTTAAGTATAGAATAAATAACTGATAATATCCACTATTTTCATAATATGCTTATGACAGTAACTGTATTTAATGAAATATGGATATGGTTGGTAATTGGAATCTAGTTAAATTATAAGAGAGTAGTATTAAGATAATAATAGTTTTGTAAATCAATAGTAATATATTAATTATTAAGTTATTTAATGATTGATTGATAATAAAATTTGGAGTTAAACAGAAAATGATGATCAAACAATTTTAAATCGAGTTATGATTTTAAATTAGACTTAATAAGATATTATTTTGATATCTGTTTAATAATCAGTATTATTACATTACTAATTAATTAATTGATTATGTGATTAAATAAGAAATAAGTAAAGATATAATCATATAAGATGTTACTGTTTGGTGTAATAAACAGAAATATCATAAAATGAGATGTTATTAAGAAATTTAAATAAGTTTACTGTTTAAATGTATTAAAGTATCATAAAATGTATTACTAAAATAATAAAATAAATACAATCTTAGTTAAGTAAAAGGAAAAGAAAATACTTTTATAAATATTAACATGATTTCTTAAATGATGCTATGACATGATAAGTGAACAACATTATTTTTCGATTGAGTAATATAATGGTATGTAATTATAAGAACGATTAATGATGAAATGAAATATATTAATAAAATATAAATATTGTTTTTTAAATTAGGTAAATCAGTGGATAAACCTCATGAATCATCCAAGGATATTAACAAAGGAAAGGACATACTAGGTTTATGCTAGTTTGTTTGGAAGTCCTCGATCATTTATTGATCAAAGAGGCAAAGGTTTGGTAATGCAATAGCATTATACAATTAAATTAAGATATGTTATTATATTTGTTAATTATGACATGTCCATAATGCATAAATTATAAAACATGGCATAACATTTCATGGTGAAATAAGGAGAAGAGAAAAGATTTGATATGAGAAAAATGTTATATAAATTATACTAGGTAAATGTTATAAATTCCTACAGGAATTAAATAAAAAGGGAATATGATATGTAAAGAATGCAAATTCAAGAGTTAAATATTAAATGATATTTGATTGTGGTACCACTGATAAATGATAAATGAAAGACCCAGTAAATGCATATATTTAAGAAATAAACAGAAATGAGGGAGAATGCATATCATAAATGCATACTCATAAATATATACCATTCATATACATGATGATGATGATGATGACACTTGAAAATGGTTAAATAAATTGATGAAATGGTATATATGCATAAGCATTTATACTGCTGAGGTAAGAATCATGAATAGTGATTTATATGATGATTATTGAAAATGGTACATATTGATGATAATTTGATAATATTGTTGATATGTTAAATGATATTTTGATATTTATTGAGATGTTATTCCTTATGATATTTGTTATATTTATTATACTAGCACCACTGAGTTTTATACTCAACGTTTGTCAATTGATAAACACAGGACCAAGTAAAGCCGCAGAACAAGAACGTTAGCGGTAGCAGCTGGACATACCAATAAGCTTTTGGTAATGGTTGAATTCTTAAAGACTTATAATTGTGCAAATAGTCATGCAACTACTAAATAAGCCCTTAACAGTAAATTAAATACAGATGATGGTAATATTAATTATGTAATTAATAACGTACGATGACTTTTAAATATGTAAAATAATAATGTATGCATAACAATAATGTTAATGTGGTAATGATTTAAGTATGAATGTATGTTAAACTTGGGAGTGTTAAATGAATTGGATTTTAGTAATAAGATTGAATATATAAAATAATAAAAAAAATTCTGCACTTAATTAAGAATGTATGGAATCCTTCGTAGAAAGATTATTACTTTTCTGATTAGAGAATTAATAATCATATTATGGAAGCATGTTATGCTGCCAAAAGACGTGACATGTATTTTATATTATATTTTTTTTACATAATGAGCATGAGGGATAATAGTTATTAATGAAACTAATTTTCTTAGGATATATCTATATATATTAATCTATGATAATACATATTATGACATTTATATTTACTAATTATGATGATATGAAATTATGTGATGATATTGATTGATGGTTGATTATATTATAACAAATATGAAAAAAAATGTAAATGATATAATATGATATATCGATTTAACAAATAATGTTTATATATATAGAATTATAAGTATAGTGATGGGATAAATTTGTTAAAAGGAAATAATCATTTTTATTATATAATGATAATTAAGTTATATGATAAATTATGCATAGTAATTGATTCAGATGCATATAATTATAACATGACATTAAAGTATAATGATTACATACCGTGAATTATAGATAAATAAGGAAATAAATTTATATGATAAAATGATTTTATGTAAATTCAATGATATCGATTAAATAACACGAATTATGTATAGTATTACATTTTGATAATTTCAACATTCCAACATGATTTTATGTAATACTAATTACATATAATGAATTAAATTAACCAAGTTTGAAATCATAAATATGATATAGTTTTATGACATTATAATAAGAGAAAGTAAGAAATGAAAAGGGGTCTGAAGGTTTGATAAGTACTGAAATACGTTATTGAATCATATAGGTATTTGAGATTATCGAATAACAAAAAGATAGTAATGTATGAATTACTATAATTATAATATATATAATTATATTGAATGAGCTAGTTGATTTATGATGAGTCATGTTTTATTGTGAAAGTTTGTTAATAAATTATAATATTATGGTCATTTAATCAAATCAATGAGAAATATGTTAATATGATTATTTTATGAAAGTGATCTTTATTATGTCAATATTAATAAATTTATGAAATGGATACTATATGAAACGAACGATACAAGAAATATATAATAAATAGAATAGATTAATTGGATGATGTGTAATACATTTTCATGGTGTTTATATATATGTTCATTATAGCATCATGACATACAACATATATATCATGTCATGAAACATCAATTGACACATTCATAATCATGACATGTCATGGAGAAATAAGGAAGGAGGAAAATGAGGGAAAGTAAAAAAATGATAAATGAAAAGGGTACTTGGGCATTATGAAATAAATTCCTATGGGAAATGAATAGAAAAGGAAATGATATGAAACGAATGTTAAATGGGCTCTAGTACGTTGAACCATAAAAAAATGATATGAAATGAAATGTAAGACCCAATATCAAGCACACATATAATATGAAATGACCCAGTATATGAAAAGGGCAAATGAAATGAAATGATACAGTAAAATAAGAGGGAGAATGCATGACATGAATGCATTCTCACAGACAATATTTCTCATTCATGCATTATGAAAGTTTAGTGGATGATATGGTGAAATAAATGATATGAGAAACAAAGGAAAGAATTTAGTAAAGGGACATATATATTACATACCACATTACATTATTATATGATGATTTATATGAAATGATTGGAGCTTATCCTCAAAAGTAAGAATCATGATGATGATAGAATGATGAATGCGCCATAGTCGTGTGTCTATGGGATTGCATTAAATAATGAGTTATGGTACGAAATGATGGATTATATTATTGATGCATTCATAAATAGTTATTGATAATATCAATGCGATGGACATAGTTAATAATAGAATTTATGGAATATAGTTAATGGAGCTTATGTTCATAGATAGTGATAATATTATGAAAATATGATACCATTTATGATGAATGATTGTTAGAGAAAATAATTAGAATTATTAATTATGAAATGATATGCTAATGAAAGGAATTTCATGATAAAGTAAAAGAATGGAATTTTTTATTTTTAGTAGTATTTTATTTTATCCTATAATGTTTACGAAAAATATCGATGTTGTTTTGGGTATGTGATAAAGTAGAATGGATTAAGGTGAAATTATAATGAAATGAATTTATATGATTTTAGCAATTTGAAATGTTAACGACATAAGGATATGATGCTTTGGAAAACTAAATTATGGACGTAGGAATTGTGATTATAAATATCAATAATATATTGAAGATATTAAAGTTTGATATAGATAAAATGGTAATTACAATGACTATAGAGTATGAACATATTTTTATGGAAGTATTAGAAGTAATGAAATAGTGAATATTGTTATATGATTAATGACATAGTATACATGAATTAAGACTATTTATTATATAGAATTAAACAAGAAGGTTGATGTTTTTAAGAGAACAAGTTTTATGTATGAGGAAAATAAACTTGATAAAGTATCGATATAAAGGAATAATGATTTGAAAATTTAAATGATCAAGTAAAGGTTGATAAAACTAAAATGCTCAGAAAAAGTATTTTATATGATTATATGGTGATATTATAATTAAAAAGGAATTAGACCTTCCTTTGAATGCAACGACTTGGATCAGAATAAAATTGTTTACAAATAAGTTATGCAATTAAAATTATGTTTAAGGCAATAATATAATTATGTAATGTGAGATTTATAATCTGGATGTTTCCGCTGATTTGAGGAAGAGTGTTATATAAAAAAAATTTTACACATCCCTTGTAGAGTAATCAATAATTTCCATTGTTAGTGATTATTAATTATTTTATGAGAGCATGTCGCACTACAAAAAGGCATGACATGCTACAACTTTTCTGATGAACAAGAAAGAAGGAGATCTGCATAAAAGTAAGTTTTTGATCTCTTCTTTAATGATCTTCTCGGTTGTTGATGTATTCTATGAATGAGATTACTAGATTTGATGAAATCATATGTTTTAAAATTTTTAAATTATATCTTCTGTCGTTAAACATGTTTTCATAAACCAATAATGATATCAGAGCGATTTGGTGTTGCAATCTATGCATAGAATACATAAGATTTTGGTTTTTTAGAATGATTATAGCTTGCGGCATTTTCATATTTGAAAGGGTTATTGTTTGAATTTGGATTTGAAATTTTAACCACTTATTCTTCATTAAATTAAATTGGTTTATATTAAAAAATACCATATACATATGTGGAAGTTTTATAAGATAAAAATTCATATGTTACGCATGCTCTTGTTGATAAGGCCGAATGGATTTTTTTATATTATTATTAATGTTCTTGCTTGATTATTGCGTGTTTAATTGTTGAACATGTAATGGATCAATTATTTAATGTGTTAACTTGATGATGGAGCATTTTGAATGAATTATTATTCAATTTGGATGTGATTTTGTGGAATTCATGTTCATATGCGCATAAGGTAGAAGATTTAGTTTTTTCAATATAATTGCTCATATTTTTCTATTAATTCATGTATTTTAGTGTTTTAGATACATTAAAGGTTTTAAAAATGAAATTTTATTAATTTTGGAGATTAATAAGTATTTTATTTGAATTAAAACTTTTCAATGGAACAATTTGAGCATGGTAAGGAGTCTTACTAGTTTTTTACTTTTGACTTCTATTTTGACTTCTAAGTGATATATTAATATTTAAAGTATGATTAAATAATTAATATGTTACTGTTTGGATGATTATTTAATTTAATAAATAATTTATTAAAATAAAATTCAAAACATGCAAAACCATATGTTTTCAAATGCAAGCCCAATAACTATTTTAAAAGGCAAAGTATGTTTGAATTTTAAAATGGAAAACTAAAATGACATTATGAGAAGATTATTCATTTAAGCATCTTGAATGTATGGAGGGATGAATATATGGCATGATGGTGATTATGGACTTAGCCCAATGTACTTGAGCATATGCATTGTTTTATAAATTTTGGTAAATAAGGCCTGCGAGTCTTGCCTTTTTCCTTAAATTCTTTTGTAGTTATCTTCTCATCTTGTCCCCTTAAATGTAACTTGGGGTTTCTACTATTGAAATTAGTAATTATATTACATAGATTGTAAAGGAGATATAAAATAAGGCAAAAGGAGCAAAGGAGCAAGCTATGACCAAAAGCGAATCTAAGATAAAATTTATAATAGAATAATCTTATTTCAAATTTTTGGGAGTTTGTAAAATCATACATAACCTAGGTTTGACCTTAGATTTAAAGTCCATAATCATCATATTATAAATTATTATAATTTTGGATGTATGAGATGCATAAGCATGTTATAACGTGCATGAGCCTGGACCATGCATGGTGCACCAAATGCACATACCCGCCTTTTATGTTTTTTAAATGATATAAAAGGAAACAAATCCCTCAAAGGAATATAAATCTAAGGCCTTCCATTTTCTAAGATAAGGGTGGAGAGCTTCTTATCATTCAAGTTGTTGAGCATACTCAAGCTTGTTTAACATGGGGTATATCCAAGTTTTAAAAAATGGATTGGATTTAAATAAAATATTTTATTTGTTGGTCACACCCAAGGTAAAATGTTTTATAGGCCGGATTGGAGAATTGTGTTATGTAAGATAACATAGGTATCAAGAAAAGTTGATAACCTAATGATTCAGTAGTCATATATAGGTATGATTGACATGAGAGATATCTGCCTATTGACATTAAGTTATAGTTTGTTGAGCATACTCAAGATTGGGCTTAATGGTCATTGGATTTTGACCCACTAAGGAAGGCAAAGTGTGACCTTCTTGGATTAGTAGTTGAGGGTTATTGGTTCGAAATAAAACAGTGGGAGATAAAAACTAATAAAAGACCTTATTATGTTTTTAAATACATGATGTTTTTAATGACATAATATTTCTTCTTTTTCTTTAGATTTTTCTAAAATGTTAAGAAAAGTTGATCTCCATGGAATTCTCGAACATAAACTGAATGGATCCAATTACATTGATTGGATTCACCAAATCAAAATAGTTTTGAGAGGCAAATAGATAGCCCATGAATTGGATCAAGCTTATCCATGCATGCCTATAGCCAACTCCTCTAATGAAGTCAGAGATGCTTACAATAAGTTTAAGTAGGAGGATGAGGTGGCCAGTAGCATCATGCTAGGAGCTATAGAGAATGATCTCCAAAAGCAGTGCAAGTCTATGAACTCTCATGCTATGGTTACTTATCTCAAAATGCTTATTGAGGAAAAAGCAAGGACTGAGAGATTTGAACTCTTAAAGGCACTTTTTAGGTTTAAAATGGCAGAAGGGTCATCTACTATCTTTCATGGTATTAAGATGCAAGGGTGCATTCAGAGGATGGAGGGTCTTGGTTTTGGACTGAAACAGGAGCTGGCGATTGACCTTATTCTGTAGTCATTACTTGATAGTTATGTAAAATTTATGCTTGACTATCAGATAAATAAGGGAGAGACTACCATTCCTAAGTTTATCAATTTGTTGAAATATGCTCAGGAGGCCAATAGGAAGAGTGCTAAAGCAACACTAGTAGTTAGTTCTTCTAATCCTGGCAAAAAGAAGGGCATAGTCAAGAAGAAGAGTAAGAAGCTAGCCCTGAAGCCCAAAGGAGGTATGGATACGAAAGCTACAAAAAACCCCCCCAAGGTTATTTACTTCCATGGCAATAAGGAAGGGCATTGGAAAAGAAACTACAAGGAATACATGAAGCTAGTAAAGAAGAATCGTGCTTCTTCTTCAGTTATATTTATGATTGAGGTTAACTTTAGTGTTGTTTCTAATAATAAAAGTTGGGTATTAGATATTGGTTGTGAATCTCACATTTGTTATGATTTGCAGAGGCTGGTTAGTAGAAGGAGGCTAAGTAGAAATGATGCAGATATCAAGGTTGTTAATGGAGCATAAGTTGTTGCATTAGAAATAGAAACCTATATTTTGTACTTAGTTTCTGGTTTAAAACTAGAACTCAATAATTTTTATTTTGTTCCAAGTTTAAATAAGAACCTTATTTTAGTATCTTGTCTTATTGAACAAGGATTTAATTTTTCCATTAATAACAATGGTTGTTCAATGTTTAAGATGGTATGTTTTACTGTTCTGCAAATATTGAGAATGGAATCTATATACTAAATAATATAGACCTCATTTACAATGTTCAAACTAAGAGAATCAAAGTTGATACTCTTAATCCACTCTTTTTATGGCATTATTGTCTTGGTTATATAAACAACACTCGCATTTCTAAGTTACACAAATTAGGTAACTTAGGATCATTGGATTATGAATCTTATGAAACATGTGAACCTTGTTTATTAAGCAAGATGACAAAATCATCTCTTAAAGGAAAATGTGAAAGAGCTAAAAAGGTACTAGAACTCATACATTCAAATGTATATAGTCCTATGACCATTCATGCTAGAGGTGGATACAGCTACTTCATTACATTTATAGATGACTATTCTAGATATGGATGTTTGTACTTAATGAAGTATAAATTTGAAGCCTTTGAAAAGTTCAAAGAATTTAGAAATGAAGTAGAGAAACAACTTGGCAAGACTATTAAAACTCTTCAATCCAATTAAGGTGGTGAATATCTAAGCCAAGAGTTTCTTGAATATCTCAAAGATAATGGGATTTTATCTCAATGGATGCCTCCTTATACACCTCAACATAATGGTGTATCAAATAGGAAAAATCAAACTTTATTAAATATGGTTTGGTCCATGATGAGTCTTGCAGAAGGACCCAAATCATTTTGGGGCTATGTATTAGAGATTACTATTCATATTTTAAATGGAGTTCTAACTAAGTCGGTTGAGGTTACACCATATGAGATGTGGTATAACAAGAAACCTATCTTATTTAAAGGTATAGGGTTGTCCTTCTTATGTTAACAGCACAATGTCAGAAAAGCTTGAGGCGGAATTTGACAAATGCTATTTTGTAGGATATCCTAGGGAAACCATAGGATATTACTTCTATCTTCTTTTAAAATAAAAGGTGATTGTTTCAAAGCATGTTGTTTTCTTAGACAAAGAATTTCTTCTAAAAGGAGACAGTGGGAGTAGAATTGAACTTGATGAAGTTCAATCATCATAAGATAAAGCATAACAACTGATTGATCCTATTGATATAGAATCAAAACCTATGGAAATACAAGCTTCCAAATGTTAAACTAGAATAAGAACTATGCCTAAGAATTATGGATTCCTTGTTCATGAGAATAAGGAAGTCTTATTAGTTGAGAATGATGAGCTAATAGACTATGATAAAGTTTTGAAAAGTTTAGAACGTGATTTATGGTTAAAGGCTATGAAGTTTGAAATGGATTCCATGTCAGAGAACCAGGTGTGGACTTTGGTTGATCCACCTAAAGGGATAAAACCCATTGGGTATAAGCGGGTCTTTAAAAAGAAGACATACATGGATGGTAATATGATTATTTATAAAGATTGCTTGGTGGCAAAGGGTTATCGTCAGAAACAAGGAATTAATTATGATGAAACTTTCTCACCAGTAGCTATGCTTAAATCCATAAGAATCTTACTTGCCATTACTGCTCATTATGAGATATGGAAAATGGATGTGAAAATAGCTTTCCTTAATAGAAATATGCTTGAGGAGGTCTATATAACACAACCTGATGGTTTCACATCCAATGATACCAATAAGGTATGCAAACTTTAAAGATCCATTTATGGATTAAAGTAAGCATCAAGGAGCTAAAACATTCATTTTGATAAAGCGGCTAAAGAATTTGGCTTCATTCAAATCATTGATGAATCATGTGTTTACAAGAAGGATAATGGGAGTGCAATTGCTTTCCTTATGTTATATGTAGATGACATATTACTCATTCGAACAATTCAAACAATTCTTGTTTCATGTTTCATTTTTGTAGAGTGTTAAAGTTTGGTTATTCAAACAATTCTTCATAAAAGACCTTGGAGAATCCATTTATATTTTAGGTATTAGGATCTATAGAGATAGATTAAGAAGGCTTATTGGTCTTTCATAGTCTACTTACATAGACAAGGTACTAAAGAGGTTTAGTATGGATCTTTCAAAGAAGGGTTATATTCCCATAGTACATGGGAAACATCCTTCTAAAGCATGGTGTCCTAGGACACAAGATGAGAAAGATCACATGACTAGGATTCCATATGCATTAGCAATTGGATCCATCATGTATGCTATATTATGTACTAGACTAGATGTGGCATTCTCTTTAAGTGTCACAAGTAGGTTCTAATCCAGTTATAGGGAGGAATACTGGTCAACTGTCAAGAATATCATTAAGTACTTGAGAAGAACTAAGGGTATGTTCTTAATATATGGAGAAGAGGATTTGCAATTAACTGGGTATACAGATTCCAATTTCTAATCTGATAAAGATGATTGAAAATCTCAATCAAGTTACATGTTCGTGATGAATGGCGGTGCAGTTATTTGGAAGAGTTCTAAACAAGAGACCATAACAGATTCTACGATGAAGGCAAAGTACATAGCGGGCATCGAACGTAGCAAAGGAGGCTATGTGGATAAGGAAGTTTATTCATGAACTTATTGTGGTTCCTTGTAGTGCAAAAGCTATTCCTCTATTATATGATAACAATGAAGCAATAGCCCAAGCAAAGGAGCCTAGGTCTCACCAGAAGAGTAAACATGTACTTATGAGATACCATTTGATTAGAGAGATCATTGGTAGAGGAGAAGTAGAGGTTAACAAAGTTCCCACAAAGTAGAACGTGGCAGACCCTCTCATTAAAGCATTGACACAAAGCAAGCATGATAGACATGTAATTTCCATGGGATTGAAGTTTATGTATGATTGGCTCTAGTGTAAGTGGGAGTTTGTTAGTGTATGCTCTACAGCATTATATTTTATTGTAATTTAATATTGAAAAATTTATCAATAAAAGGCATTATTCATTATTCAATTTACTTGAAAGGTTATTAACTAAATAATGGATTCCAAGATATTGGAATAGTACAAGGCAATTCATAAAGAGTTTATGAAATTAGATTCTTATTATATGAAAATGTTTAATATCTAAATTATCCCTGATCAATGTATTGATAAGAATGGATATTATTAATGTGGTTAAGATCAGTATATGTTCTCATTCATCATGATAAGAGTTGTCTAAAGTGAACATGTGGATGGGCAATTTGGGAATAACTCATTAGAGACCTTGCTAGTGAGATTTCATATGGATGATTAATCTAAATCTATGACATATATCTAACTCAAGTATCCTCAAGACTTGAGATAATAAGGTTATCTTAATTATGAATCACTATGTTTTGACTCCTATGTTTTATTTATCCTTAGGAGGTATTCATAACTTGGAGGTTGAATATAGTGTGAAATAGTTAAAGGTATTTGTTTATCAATAAAGGATTCACCATCCCAGATTAAATATAGGGGTTTTATCTCATTGACTCATGTAATATTCTTTATTCAGGAATCTTTGGCCAGAGTAGAATGCCTATTGATGAATGAGTTTCATAAGAGCATTTTAAGAATAAAGATTATAGTACATGAAACATCAAACTTAGGCCATGATCTAACACACTTGACTATGCATTGAGTTGACATTAATCCATACTCAAACCTAAATAAGATAATGGATGGTGAAAGGAGTTTATTGCATGGAATATTATATGGAAGGATTGTAATCAAACTAATGACCTCTTGACATTTGGGTAGTCATGATGTGTGACTAGACACTGCTCTTGATTTATATGATGTTATGAAATGGAGTTTAATAATAGATTCATATGTTAGCAACATGTTAAGAACCTAAAAGGTCACATACTAAAAGTAAGAGGAATGATAATCATAAATGGATGTTGATAAAATAATGTTTTATGATTATGAGATAACCTGATTCTTTTTTGTTCATTTATAAGAGCATGAAAAGATGATTTGATACCAAGATCACTTAAATCTGATAAGTAAAACTTAAGATACAAGTGATCTAAGATGACATGTTCTATATGCATGTCATATACGGGCTTAGACATGAATTGGTCCATATGTGAGTGTCACATGACTTGTTATAAGTTAGAAGGAAAGGGCATATGATTATCATGTGATTCTAGACGGATTTTAAGTCATGCACATGCAAGTCACATGCCTAAAGCATGTGACATGCACATGCATATGACTTAAGTAACCTAAAAACCTAATTATTTTTTTTATAAGTTATCTAACACAACTTTTAAGGTTACATAGAACAAGGAATTTTGGCTACCTCCCTCCTCCCTTTGTTCCAAGCCATTTGAAGTTCAAGAACACGAAGATTAATTTGGTTTTTGATAGGAGATCAAGAACAAAATCAAATTCATCTTTTCTTCATCTATTCTTTTCTGTTTTATTTTACTAGTCTTAAAAATAAAATAAGTAATATTGATTACTAATCATTTGTGTTGCTTGTGTGGATAGTTTGGAGATCCTCTACATTGGGGATTGAAAAGTTTGCTACAACTTTTTTGATGAACAAGAAAGAAGGAGATCTGCATAAAAGTAAGTTTTTGATCTCTTCTTTAATGATCTTCTCATTTGTTGATGTATTCTATGAATGGTATTTCTAGATCAAATGAAATCATGTGTTTTAAAAGTTTTAAATTACATCTTCCACTGCTAAACACATTTTCATAAACCAACATTTGATAACTCATCGAGAAAATTCTTGGTACAAAGAAAATTAACTATATTAGCATACCAATAGGAATTTTGGATTACATTCAATACAAACTCATTAGGAATTCATCATAAGTCTTGCATGGTTCTAAATTTGGCAATCTGTTCAAATGATCAGTGACTAAATTTTCCAATCTCTTATTATCTCTCAGCTCTAAATCAAATTCCTAGAGCAATATTATCCAACAAATTCATTATAATCTAGCCTCCTTCTTATTCAATAGGTACCTGAGCGCTGCGTGATCAAAAAACACAATCAGTTTAGTACCAAGCAGATAGGAATGGAATTTATCAAATGCAAAAGCTATAACATATAATTCATTTTTTGTAGTTGAGTAATTACAGTGTGCATTGTCCAATGTCCTCGATGCATAGCTTATCATATGTGGATCTTTCCCATTTCTTTGGCTAAGCATAACACCTACTATAAAATTACTAGCATCACATATAATTTCAAGTTGGGCGGTTGCATAAAAAGAGCTGTAATTAGCATTTCCTTCAACTGGTCAAATGCCTTCGTGCAATAATCATCAAAAATAAATTCGACTTCTTTTTGTTGAAGCTTGAAAAGTGGCTAAGCAACCTTCGAACAATTTTTCAGAAATCTTTGGTAAAATCCTGCATGTCTAAGGAAAGATCAAACTTCCCTCATAGTAAAGGGGTAAGGCATTGATTTAATAATGTCAATTTTAGCTTTATCGACCTTGATACCTTTCCTTGACACTACACAGCCTAAAATCAACCCTTGATCAACCATAAAATGATATTTCTTGTAATTTAGGATCATGTTCTTCTCAATGCAATGTGGAACACTTTAGTTAAATTATCAAGGCATTCATAAAGCGAATTTCCATATGCCATGAAATCATCCATGAATAATTCAATAATATTCTCAATAAAATCAAAGAAAATACTTAGCATACAACGCTGAAATATTGCTAGCGCATTACACAATCTGAACGGCATATGATTAAATGCGAAGGTTTTGAAGGACATATAAACGTTATCTTCTCTTGATCCTTGGGTGAAATGAGAATCTAGTAGAATCCCATATACTTGTCTAAACAATAGTAATGTGTATGACTTATCAAGCGTTTAAGCATTTGGTCAATAAATAGAAGTAGGTACCATCTCTTTATATTTGTTTCATAAAATGGTAGTTCTTGTTTTCTTTGGTACAACATGTACTGGACTCACCCGTTGACTATCAAAAATTAGATAAATCATGCTTGTGTCTTGCAACCATAAAATCTCCTTTTTCACAACTTCCATCATAATTGGATTTAACATATGCTATGCTTCTCTCACTGATTTATGGTCAAGCTCGAGCAATATATGGTGCATACATGTAGACGGGCTGATTCCCTTAATATTGGCTATAATCCAACTGATTGCTTCTTTGAACCTTTTTAGAATTCCTACTGATGTTTTTTCTCATATTCATTAAGATTATTGGAAATAATTACTGATAGTGTTTCATCTTTTCCCAGAAATGTATATTTCAAATGGCTAGGAAGTGGTTTTAATTCCAAGTGGGGTGCCTACAAAATTGAACAAGAAAGTTTAGTGTGTGGACTAATTAAATTTGACTCTTGTTCAATTCCAGGTTCCATATTCAAATCATCAATGGTTTGCAGTAATTCATCATTTAAGACCAACGACTCTTCATGGAATTTAATATTGTTGAGTGTTAAACTTAATTCATCTTCATCATTTACTTCAAAAATCCACTACATAAGTGGTTCAATCATATCTATAGCATAAGCATTAGAAATATCAGGATGATATTTCATGGCATTATACATGTTTAACTTGATAACCTCCACATCAAACTCCATTGTTAGCATCCTCTCATGGACGTCTATTTTAGTTCAAGTTGTTGTTAGGAATAGTCTTCCCAACAGAAGATCAAACGATTTTAAGGATGTCTTGCTATCCATCTACACAATATAAAAATCTGTAAGAAAAATAAGCTCATTAACTTGTACTATAACATCTTCTAAAACTCCAATAGGGTAAATGATCGACCTATTCGCCAATTGTATCATGACTCTAGTTTCTCTCAAAGGTCTTACATTCAAAGACTCATAAATAGATGAAGGTATAATATTTATCGAAGCACTTAAATCATACATGGTGTCTTTCATGCCAATTTCTCCAATTTTAATGGGAATCCTAAACATATCATTATCCTTACACTTAGACGACATCTTTCTTTGGATTACTGATAACATGCACTCATTAACACTTACTTTTTGAAATCCAATTAATTTCCTTTTATTTGTGCATAAGTCTTTAAGAAACTTTGCATACCTGGGCACCTGTTTAATCGCATATAGCAAAGGACTATCAACTTGCACCTTCTGAAAGTCTCTAAGATTTCCTTCTGCTCTCTTTCTCTTTTCATCTTCTTCAATCCCTTAGGAAAGTGACACCAAACTACTATTGGCTGGATAATTTTTTATTCTCTTTAGTTTTCTCCAGTCCATAATTTTTGGTTTCTAGTTCCTTCTCATCATCAGATTTTGACTTCTAAGCAGTAGCCTTTAGCAATGTTTGGTTATGCCTTAAAGTCACTATATTTACACTTTCTCTTAGGTTAACCTCTGCTTGAGATGGAAGCTTTCCTTTAAACTTGATTTTGCTTAATGATGTAGCAATTTGGGATACTTGATTTTTCAGATTTTTAAATCTATCGCCTGTTGAAATTACTGTATGTTAGTCACTAGAGTTTTAACTATATCTTCTAAAGATATACCTAATGATTTCTGTTGATTGTATCATTGCTAGAAATTATTTTACTAGTTTCCATATCATAGATATAGGTAATCTCACCAGCCTGGGTTATACTTTTTTGAGAATAGATTATATTTCCTTTGCGGTGGTCCAAGAAATCCTCCTACAGCATTAGCCTATTCTTCTTTTCTTGAATTGATGGACATTTATCAGTATGATGGTTAGTTTATGTGCATATCTTGTAGGCCCTTGCTAGTTTGAAATTTATAGCTAAATCCTACATTATAGAATTAAGTTGTGAGATTTGTGAATCAAGGTTTGAAGTACTTACCTCGTGTACTTTTCTTGATGGCTCTTTCTCGGTACTGAATGATTAGGCATTGGCTGCCATTATGGTTATTAGATCATGAACTTCCTATAGTGTTTTATTTACAATAGTGCTACCACTTACCACATCCATTATCTTTCATTCAATCGGTGGCAGTCCTTCATAAAAGTATTGGATTAAATTTTATTCAATGATCTCGTGTTGAGGACATGATGTCACACCTTTCTGTGGTGCGACATGCTCCCGTAGAATAATTAATCATCTCCGATACATGAAAACCATTGATTACTCTACAAGGGATGCATAAATTTATTTTTTATATGCCATTCTAAGTTTTACAGAAGTATTAATCCCAAATAACATTCTTGCATTTACTACCTTTAACATTTAATTGCTTAATCAAATTAATTAGAAACTTTAATCTACTCCAAGTCCTTGCCTTTAGAAAAACTTCTGCTGAACTGGTGCTTTGGAAATTCGTGCTCACCATTATTTAGTTGACCTACATCCATCAAATGACGAACGCTAAGTACATCACTCAATGGTGCTTTTAACATAACATAGAAAATATAATAATATATATATCATACATATAACAGATCATGTAAACTAGAACATCATATTATTGACATTGCCATATAATCACTTAAAATATTACTTCTGTTCATCATCTATGTATATCAACATTTACTTAACTCTCTAACATATTCAGATCATAATTTATTTTATATCAATACTATGACTAGTTTATTTCCTTGATGTATACATCCTATTATTTTTCTTTGGATTTATATTATTCTTGAATTTCCACTAATCAATGTAAACATTCATCATGTATACTACATTAATCATAATCATACAACCACTATTATTTCATTGCTATAAACTTATATATAATATGTTCAACATTATTTAATCATGATAATTATATACTTGTTAATATCACAACCTTATTCTTTTGGTGTATTTCTATTTCTTAGAATATCATATCATCATGTTATCAACCTTCACATGTTAAAGTCATATATTATCATTCCATAACGATTCCTTTTTAATGAACCATGTTAAAGTCATATATTATCATTCCATAATGATTCCTTTTTAATGAACCAACTCCATAAACATATATTACAATCAATATCATTAATTCCATAACAATTTAGGATTTAATAAAATTCTACAAGTATTTCAAAAATGTCATTTTTCACTTTATCATATATTCTTTTAAATTCATAATCATAATATAATTAATCATATTAATTATATTCTCTACCGATATTCAACATGAATGGTATCAATAATGATAATATATATTCATTACATTATCATTTTCCAATAGTATAAATCTCAGTCATATATGTATCATATTATCATCATGTATAACATACCATTATACCATAACCACATTATGTGTATCATATGTATCATATTATTATCACGTATATCCTAGCATTATTTAATTTTAACATCATCATCTTGATATAACATATTATCGTCATGTCTACATAAATATCATCATCTCATGTAATATCTTCATGAATAAAATGTCTTTATCACTATGACATATTATCTTATCATATTCATATCACTTTTAAATATGTATGCCATGGATATTATCATCATCATGATCAACATCATTTAAATATGAATGCATCATTTAGACATCATCATCATCATCATAATTCATGATTTATATCGTTAATGAGAATGTATCAATGTTATGCATTCTTCCTCGTATTTTCATGTATCTTTGCATATCATTTGCCCTCTTTGCCTTTTGGGCTATATGTGCACATTGTATTGGGTCATTCTTTCATATCTCATTTATGGTTCATCTAGAACCTATTTCACTTTCATTTCTTTTCATATCATTTCAACATTTCCATTTACATACGATTCCCGTAGGAATTTATATCGTAATGCCCAATACCTTTCCCTTTTATCATTATCCTTTTGTATCATTTATTTTTCTTTCTTCTTCCCTTGTTTCTCCATGTCATGTCATGTAAATGAATATAACAAATTATGTTTCAATGACATAATATGAATGTTTTATGCCATGATGCCAAAAATAAACATATGCAGGCATCATGATATTATATCATATCTCATCTATTTCATGCATCATACATTTCATATAACATGATTTTTATATATCATTCATTTAATAAAACATTCATTTCACATAGCATACATCCCAAATAACACCCATTGCATATAGTATTTATTTCATACATACTTTGATATTAACTTAATGAAAATCACATCATAATGCAAGTACTTTTGATATTA
>CANYBF010810310.1:0-12718 GCA_948192965.1 Dalechampia spathulata
AAAGAATTAAAGTTAAATGAAAGTATTAATATGATTAAGAAGGTTAGCTTAAAGTATGAATTGTCAAAATGGACTTAAGATATGAAATGCTAATGTTTAATGGATTCATATGCAAGTAATCAACCATATCAAGTTTGAGGACATAATTTAGTAAATATTTAAGTAAATTATGTGATTATAAGAAATTAAATGAAATGGTTAATTGATAGAATGATATAAGTCATTAAAGAATGCTATATCAAATGAAAAATGGGATTTAATTGAACTATGTAACCATGACTTATAAATGGATTTAAATGATCAATTATTAAGCATATTTAGAGATATTAAGAAGATTTATATATTAAATGAATGATATGATATGGTTTTAAATAAGATTCTAAGTAAGGATTAAAACAGGAATATCAGTGAACTATGGGTTCATAAGACATATGATTTATATGATGTTTATATTTGTATGATTTCATTGGATATTTAATTAACAAGGTTAATGATGAATGATATATATATAATATGGAGTTGATTAAGTGAAGTATATAAGTTGATTAGATGATATAAGATTATACTTAAGTGATTGCAAATAAACAGTTTAAGGTGAATAGCATGTGATGTGATGATATTAATGGAAGTATTAAATAAATAGATAATAAACAGTTATATTAAGTATTATTAGATATGTGATAAGGTATAATGACAGTAAGTAAAGATATGGTTTAAACTATTAACTGGTTATAAGATAGTGTTGGTAAAGGATTGATTTTAGCAGAAATACTATAATTTCTTGATGATTCAATTTTAGATTAATGTTAACAGTGTTAAGTACAATAGTAAATTAAGTTAAATATCAGGATATAATACTGGGAGTTAAATAAGTTTAAGCATAGAATAAATAACTGATAATATCCACTGTTTTCATAATCTGCTTATGACAGTAACTGTATTTAATGAAATTTGGATATGGTTAGTAATTAGAATCTGGTTAAATTATAAGAGAGCATTATTAAGATAATAACAGTTTTGTAAATCAATAGTAATATATTATGTTACACCCGTATTTAGGACCCTAGTAGTTTGTGCGTATGTGTATGATTGCTAAGGTGTATGTATGTGTGAATACGTGTATGTATATGTGTATGTATGTATTTGATGAATATGATATGATGTTGTTATTAATGTGAGACTGCATGTTTATGGGAATGTTATGTTATAGGTTTGATACCTATGTTCTATGATTTGGACGTTAGGTTATGAGGGTGTTGCCGCCTTCTTGAGATTTCTCGGAAGTGTAAGGGGCAACCACCGTGTTAGGTATGATATGAGTGAGTTTTAGAAGTGTTTGTGTTTGACAGGTGAGTTGGTGCATTGGTTTGGGATAGGAAGAGAGAATTAAGGGAGTTTTGAGTAGGGTACAGGCATATGGAATTCCGTACGGGCGTACCAAATAGGACAAATGAAGGGATTTTAGGTCTTGGAGGGCGTACGGGTGTACCAAAGGGTGGTACGGCCAGACGTCAACTCGTAGGAATTTGTGTGCATTAGGAAAATCGAGGACGTACGGGCGTACCATTACTCGCAGGAGTAGTGTATCAGAAGTTTTTGTTCGGTACGAGCGTACCAAGATCTGTACGACCATACGTGACTTATATTAACCGGTCAAAATGATAAGTATTAAGGTTTTCTTTAGTTTTTCATCAGTTTCTTCTATCCTAAACCCTTCTAAACATTAAATTAAAGCTCCTAAAGCACGGGGAGAGCGTGAGAGCTAGAAGTTACCGTTAGAGGCCGATAATACCGAGATTACGGGCTTACGTTAGCAAGCTTCTTATTACAGGTTTGTGTTAGTTTAGGTTGGAAATATGGGTTCATGCTAGGTATGTTATATACATGCTAGTTATACAGGCTAGTGATGTTGTTTGGCTTATTTCTTTATCTTGAGACCTAAGTAAGGTCTGGAAATGATTAAATGATTACTACGACATTCCTATTGTTTTATAATGGAATGGATTGATGCCCTATTGTGAAGCATATCGCATGAAATGTTCATGGCATGCATGGTGATTGAGGAAGAAAAGATAGAAAGGAAAGATAGAGTGATGAGAGCAGAGCTAAGTTTTGGGCATGCTGGGTTAATCATGTTAATGGGATTCCGTTAAGGGATCATATAGATTACTGCCCTTCCAATAGGAGATGAGTTTCGAGACATATAGTAGGAAAAGGGTGCATAGCACTATACAGTTAAATGCCCTCCTTCGGGAGATGAGTACCGGTACATATAGGGACCCAGTATGTATGAAAGGAATGTGCACAATTACAGGAAAATAAGAGTGTTTGTAAGAATGACGATGAGGGAGAGTGCAAGGCATGTTTGCATTTACATTTCATTTGTCGAAAGTATATTCTATTACGTTATTAAGGTTTTGTTATATGCTGCTTTGTATGTGAATGTTTATCTATGGTTACCTAGCACCACTGAGTTTTATACTCAACGTTTATCATTTGATGAACGTAGGTTTCGAGCACTCGAAAGAGCAGCCAGAGAGACGATAGGGGTCATCAGCAGAGAAAGCCTTCTCGAAGTGGTACTGGAGCTATTTGGTAATCTCCATTTCATTTTTATATAGCTTAGTTTATATTAGTCATAGCGGCAGTAGTCAGTACTGTATTTTAGTGGTGAACTGGGTATGTATATAGTAGGAAACCCCTTATATGTATTGGTTTGTTGTTGATTATATAAATGAGTTGTTAGCAAACCCAATCGTATGAATGAATGAATGTATGTTATCCAAGGAATGATGCATGCTCGCGTGAAAGAATGCCACGCTATTCTCTTATTCACCACTAAATGCAGGATCGTGTACCCATACAAATTTTTAGTACTAGGTTAAAGTGATGTATCCCTTGTAGGATACGTAGATGCTTTCTATAAAGGAGGTCGTTATGTATGCTACGGGAGCATGTTACTCCAGGTATGGGCTGGGGTGTAACATATTAACTGTTAAGTTATTTAATGATTGATTGATAATAGAATTTGGAGTTAAACAGAAAATGATGATCAAACGATTTTAAATCAAGTTATGATTTTAAATTAGACTTAATAAGATATTATTTTGATAACTATTTAATAATCAGTATTATTATATTACTAATTAATTAATTGATTATGTGATTAAAGAAGAAATAAGTAAAGATATAATCACATGGGATGTTACTGTTTGGTGTAATAAACAGAAATATCAGAAAATGAGATGTTATCAGAAAATTTAAATAAGTTTACTATTTAAATGTATTAAAGTGTCATAAACTCTATTACTAAAATAATAAAATAAATACAATCTTAGTTAACTAAAAAGGAATAAAAAAAATACTTTTATAAATATTAACATGACTTCTTAAATGATGCTATGACATGATAAGTGAATAATATTATTTTTCTATTGAGTAATATAATGGTATGTAATTATAAGAACGATTAATGAAAATATATTAATAAAAGATAAATATTGATTTATGAATTAAGTAAACCAGTGGATAAACCTCACGAATCATCCAAGGATATTAACAAAGGAAAGGACATATCAGGTTTGTGCTAGTTTGTTTGGAAGTCCTTGATCATTTATTGATCAAAGAGGCAAAGGTTTGGTAATGCAATACCATTATACAATTAAATTTAAGATATGTTATTATATTTGCTAATCATGACATATCCATAATGCATAAATCACGGAACATGGCATAACATTTCATGGTGAAATAAGGAGAAGAGAAAAGATTTGATATGAGAAAAATGTTATATAAATTGTACTGGGTAAATGTTATAAATTCCTACGAGAATTAAATAAAAAGGGAATATGATATGCAAAGAATGAAAATTCAAGAGTTAAATATTAAATGAGATTTGATTGTGGTACCACTGATAAATGATAAATGAAAGATCCAGTAAATGCGCATATTTAAGAAGTGAACAGAAATGAGGGAGAATGCATATCATAAATGCATACTCATAAATATACACTATTCATATACATGATGATGATGATGACACTTGAAAATGGTTAAATAAATTGATGAAATGGTATATATGTATAAACATTTATACTGCTAAGGTAAGAATCATGAATAGTGATTTATATGATGATTATTGAAAATGATACATATTGATGATAATTTGATAATATGGTTGATATGTTAAATGATATTTTGATATTTATTAAGATGTTATTCCTTATGATATTTGTTATATTTGTTATACTAGTACCATTGAGTCTTATACTCAGTGATTGTCAATTGATAAACGCATGATCAAGTAAAGCCGCAGAACAATAACGTTAGTGGCAGTAGCTGGACATACCAATAAGCCTTTGGTAACGGTTGAATTCTTACATACTTTTATTTATGCAAACAGACATACAAATACTAAATAAGCACTATGGCAATAATTTAAATATGTTTAATGGTAATATTAATAATGTAATTAATAAGTACGATGACTTTTAAATATGTAAAATAATAATGTGTGCATAACAATAATATTAATATGGTAAACTTGGGAGTGTTTAATGAGTTGGGATTTAGTAATAAGAATGAATATATATAAAAAAAATTTCCGCATTTAATCAGAATGTATAGAATTTTTTGTAGAATGATTATTGATTTTCTTAACTAGAGAATTAGTAATCATACTACAGGAGCATGTTACGCAGCTGAAAGACATGACAAAACCAATATTGATAAAAGGTTGTTTGTTTATTATAAAAAAAATCAAGATTATGTAAATTTCAGGGGTATTATCAACCATTGTCAAGTGAATTCAAAATAATATTCCTATTTTTTATTGTTTTACGAAAACTTAAAAAAGAGGTATTGAAAATCGAAAGAAATGGATTTGAATTCATTATCCTTGATTTGATATAAGCTCGCATAAATGACAATCAAATTTGATCAGGTACATATATTATTTAATTTTAAAACATATAAGTTTTGAGCATTTATATATTCATTTTGGTCTACGTTACAATTTATTTTTTAAATATTATAATTTCTAGTATTTTTATGGATACATATGTTATTGGATGCATTTCAAAAAATAGATATTTAAAAATTGTTGGAATGGGAGAAAAGAGAGATCTTGAAATACTTACTTTTTAGTAAGTATTTAGATATTTGTAATTTAAGATTTATAAATCTTAGATAATTTTTGCATTATTTTTCTATTTGTATTAATATTGATTATCTTCAATAAATTTTTTATTTATGTTAGTATTGATTATCTTTAATAAATTTACAATGGAATATCTTCTAAAAATCACACTTTAGGATGATTGGAAAGAAGTTTGATATATGTTTATTGAAAAGCAATGATGACTCTTTTATTATTATAGTCACTTCTATGACAATCAAAAATTTTAAAAACTTTTTAGTTTATTTTACTTTTAAAAAATATATGAAAAAGATATATTCAACATGAATCACTTGTATATATAATTAAATAACTTACAATTATTATATTTATATTATAATCATCATTATTTTACAAAAATTTTAATTTTAAAACTTTTATTAAAAGAATGAATATAGAAAATGAATATTAGTACTAAATGTTATGTAACATCTTCCATTCAATTTAACTAAATATAACCAAATACATTTAGTCAAACTAATAAAAATATATATCTATTATCATTATATAAAATATTTAATTTATATTTGCATAGAACAGTGCATTGACTAGTATTAATTAAAAATTTAAAAGAGGTGTACTCAATTAATGTATTTTACATGACTTTTATAATATGATTTTAAAAATATTATATAATATATTAACATAAGATATTTTGTAACTTTACTAAATACCTTGTATTTTTTAAAAATAACCATAAGTAATATTTTTATTTATATAATTTTATTATATAAATTATTTATTATTTATTATAAATTAAAATTATTACTTTTAGATAATTAAAATAAAATAAAATCAATTTTAATAAATTTAGATTTTTTAATAAAATTATATTTCTTAAAAACTAATAATTTATATGTTATTTTTTATATAAAATTAGATAATAAAAATTAATTTTAACAAATTAAACCATTAGATAATAAAAATAATTTATATTTATATAATTTAAAATAAAATTATTAAATATAAATTACTTGTTATAAATAAAAAATATTACTATTAGATAATTAAAATAAAATAAAATAAGTTTGTATAAATTAAAATTAGTAATTTATTTTATTTTATATGAAATTACATAAAAAAAATTATAATTTGAAAATATTAATATTTTATGTAAAATTAGATAAACATTATTTTTTAAATAATAATATTATTAATTAATTTTTTAAATTTATTTTAGATACATTAAATTAGTATTTATATTTGAATTTAAATAATTTTTTTAAATAAAAATTTATTTTTATATATAATTATATAAAAAAATAATTTAATAAAAATTAAAAAGGAGAATAACTTTGTTTTTTTCTTTATTCCTTTTTTCCTTTGATAATAAATTCTTATTTATAATATAATTATAAATAGGACTTAGTAAAAGTTAAAAGATAATTTTATTTTTGGATAAAGGCTTAAAAGATAGTTTTATTTTTGGATAAAGACTTAAAATGAATAGTTCAAGAATTATTTTAAAAAAATGAAAATAAAATAAGAGAATATAAGGACTTTGGATCAAGTTAACTTAACGTTATTTACGTCCTTCTATTTTAACAACGTCAAGTTAGAAGAAGATAGGGGCACCAGCAAAAATATCAAACGAAATAAGATCTTCATCTGCTGGTGATACTTCATCAACCAAAACAGAGCTCTGTATCTCCGTATTCTGCATCTTTCACTCGACCTCAGCCATGGCAGCTAGTCTCTCTACGGCTCTTGATTTCATCTTACTATACCTCGTCAGTCGGATAAGGTGAATTCTTCTTTCTTCACATTACCAATAAAGGGGCATTTACATATTTAGTGTAAGAAAAAAGAAAAATTATTGGTTTGAGGTTGAATAAGAAAAAAATCCAGTCTTGGGGTAGTTTTCTGCCTGGCTGCCGGTCAAAACGGCCAGATGATATGGCGGGTCCACAAGGTAGATGGTATGACATGTAACATGAAGTGGCAGAGAGAGTGTGGCTGCCGGTTGTAGCAGCGGCCAAAATGCAATTTCCAGAATGCAATTTCCAGAATGCAATTTCCAACTGCCTCTCCATTCCCGTGACAGGTCTGCAACCCTAACCCACCCCCGACAGCTCTGATAACCTAAAACACCCACCCCCAAGCCAATTTTCCACATTACCGTTTTAAAATTTTAGAATTATTATTGAAAAAAATTTTATTATATAAAATTATAATAAATTATATAATTATTTAATAATTATTATAGGAATGATTGAGTAATTATTATTTAAGAAATATAAATAATGTGTTGTATAATATAGTAATTATTAAATTGATTTAGTAATATGATTAAAAAATGATATAATTATAATATAATGATTTAAAAAAAGTACGTGTAATTATTGTGAAAAAATTATTGAAGTTATAAATGAATAATTGTGAAATTAAATTTATTAAATTCATTGATAATAATACTTATAATAAAAGTATTGTTTAAATAAAAGATTACTCAATATAATAATATTAATATTAATTAATTAATATTAACATGAAGTAATAGTAATAAGAAAAAACTAAATAGTATTACTAATATTATTATAATATTAAATAAGATTTTAATATGATAATATTATAATAAAATAAGAATATAATATTGTAAGGAATACTAATATCTTATGGAAAGGAATAATAATAAAATTTAATAATAAAAATTATTATTAAAATTATAGTAAAAAAATAATAATATTATTATTGTTATTATGAATGAAAATAATAATTATGATTTATTATGTATGAGTAGTTATAATAATTATTGTTTAGGAATAGTTTTTATTGTTAATATTGATGTTGGTATTGTTTTAAATAATTATTATAGGAATGATTGAGTAATTATTATTTAAGAAATATAAATAATGTGTTGTGTAATATAGTAATTATTAATTTGATTTAGTAATATGATTAAAAAATGGTATAATTATACTATAATGATTTTAAAAAAAATACGTGTAATTAATGTGAAAAAATTATTAAAGTTATAAATGAATAATTGTGAAATTAAATTTATTAAATTCATTGATAATAATACTTATAATAAAAGTATTGTTTAAATAAAAGATTACTCAATGTAATAATATTAATATTAATTAATTAATATTAACATGAAGTAATAGTAATAAGAAAAAAATAAATAGTATTACTAATATTATTATAATATTAAATAAGATTTTAATATTATAATATTATAATAAAATAAGAATATAATATTGTAAGGAATACTAATATATTATGGAAAGGAATAATAATAATATTTATTAATATTTATTAAAATTATAATAAAAAAATAATATTATTATTATTGTAATTATGAATGAAAATAATAATTATGATTTATTATGTATGAGTAGTTATAATAATTATTGTTTAGTAATAGTTTTTATTATTAATATTGATGTTGGTATTGTTTTAATTATAATTATTATAGGAAATATTACATAGTAGAAAAATTGATATAATTATTTAGTATTGTGAAATTGTTGTAATGTTAGTATTGTGTATTATTTATATTATGACTACTTACAATAATTGTTATTAATTATTATAATTATTATTTTAATGATTTAACAATTAATAGGAATAATAACAATTATTATTATTATTATTAAGTATATATTATTAATAATTTTAAATAGAATTTTGATTGATGTCAATAAATAGTAATTATTAGTATTATTATGAAAAACTGCTTGGTAGTGTAATTATTATTGATATTAATATTATTATTAATATTTGTAATAATTATAATTATAATTATTGTTGTTGTTATTGTTTGTTTATAGACATTATTTAATTGGTATAACGAAAATTTATAAGTAATAAAAAATATTTGTATTTTTATGATACATATGAATATATATTAGAATAATTTGTATAATGAACATTGAAACCATATAATAATTTGAATATTTTGAAGTTAGTGATTTAACATAAGTAAGAAAAGTTTAATAAGTAGTCATATTGGAATTGTATTTATAACTCAGTACAAATCATAAAGGCATCGTATGACTCAAGACCCATTGTTTGTATTCATCATCAGGTCAAAATCCAACAGCTGGAATTTAAACTGGAATGATACGACGTTTTGACCAGGTAAGCTGAACGTGCTCTAAAAAGTAGTTGAGCAATCATTGTCTAGAGAATTCAGGTAGTAAACGGGGTATAGTTTGTTCATAGCCATATTAACGACGGACTCTAGCTGGACTATAGTGTGCAGGAGCTCTCAATCCAGCGAGCGGGATACAATCAATATATGTTCTGACTATCACATGTTGAATGTTTCACCATGAACATGTCCATCAAACAGTACCCTCTGAGGTGGCTCCCATCCATTCGATCCATTCATCCAATATCTATGTTTTAGCCTCAGGGAAGGTGTAACCTCTTCTGATATGTGATTGTGGATGATATCTTTGAGGATCACCTTGTGGCGGTGGCAAGATTCGTAACTTCTCATGAAGCCAAATCTAGGAATTTAATTGAAAAAAATAAATTAGATGAAATGCGAACCTTATAGAAGTGGGCATGTACAAGTAAGAAAAATGGGATGAGGAAAAATCATGTAAAGACAAGTTAGGTGACATACCTGGAGCAGTAGTATGCTACCACTGAAGTAATCAGACTGTCGTAACTTAACTCTATCAAGTCTGAGGATGGTCTCAGCAATGATCATAAGAAAAGAGGTTTGACCTTCCTCCATTTGATCGACGATCGGTCCCAACATAACATCTCCATTACCGGATGGGTTGACAAAGAAGAATTTTGCCAACAGTCTAAAAGTAGCAACTCTGAGCCATCAAGGGGAGGTTGGAGAGGTTGGTAACTTATGGTTACAAAGATGAAAGATTTTGGTCATATCTATGGACCCATCTGTAGTCAACAATGATGCCACTGTAGTAGGGCTAACGTTGAATGCCCTGATGAGATATGGAATAACTTAATCGACAGGAAGTGGCATGGTTAGCATTTCATGAATGCTGCATGAAACTCCGAGGATAACAGCAAACTCCTCGTAAAGTGGACATATTTCCACATATCCAAATCGAAACACGTGGTGTATTAGATCCCAGAAATGATGTGCTGCATGTAAAAATGTATAATTGATAGAGATTTGGTGCAATGACTTTAGAGAATGGAGTCCGAATTGGCTAAGTCGATTCCATTGATTATGTCCCCATTGACAAATAATAGTACGAAAGACAAACAGTGATTATTCAGTCATCTTAGACTCCTGAAAATAAAAGCAACATGAATATATTAGTCGAATAATAAAAAGTTAACAGTAACAATTATCATAATTTGTAGCATCATAGTTATGGTTATTGTTTCAGTTAACATTAATGAGTTATATGATGTTAGTTAAGATTGAGTTATGTTATGTTACTTAAATAATTGTTATATTATGTTAGTTAATATAGTTATACAATTTTAAATAAGGTGTTATAACTTAAACAGAGGAAAAAAAACATGATTGTAAGGACAATATGAAATTAAAGTAGGTAAACAAATCAATAGGAATATCATTACATTAAACATGTTCTTATAACATGAAGAAAAAATTAGATACTAATACAAATTTAGGTGCCACAATCTCTTCTTCTTATTCTAGATCTAAGACCCATTTACCTCCTAGCATTTATACGATTGGTATCCATATGTACATAGTGAGAATAATGTAAATGAGGAACATCATTATCGTCATCACTATCAGCTTGCTCATTCTGATCATCTTCATAATTCATAGGAATTGTAGCATCACGTGGAGTACTATAAGCTGAATGAAAATGTTCAGGATATGGTCCCGGTTATTATGAAGTCGAGGCAATAAATGGATAAGAATAAGGGTCAAGATTAGGGGTTAGGGTTGGGGAAATAGGCTGGTTTGATGTGAAAGGCTGTGTAGACTGTATGGACCATTGAGCAAATAATGGTGGGATGTATGAAGAAGATTATCCTTGTTGAAATTATGGTGGGATAAATGGAAAAGAGTATGCGGATTAGGATGATGGAGAGAAAAATTGAGGTGATGAGCCAAGGGATGATGGAGAGAAAAATGGAGCTGATGGGCCAACTCCAAAATTAGAAGGAAAAGATAGCCCTGTTGGTCCAGGTTGATGATGTAAAGAAACAGGTGGTGGAATAGGTTGACAGGATACAGTTGGAAGAACAGGGACATCTTGATATCGATGATGATTTTGACTCCTATGTTGTGAAGGATGTGAAGATGTAGGTCTATCCGAGTCATTTATAGGAGGATATGGATAGTTAATCGATGTAGGCGTTGAGTCAGAAGGAGGCATTGTTATCAGACGATGTTGTTCTTGTAAGGCTGCCTGACCACTACGACCAAGTTGTTGAGCTAATTGCAACTAAGAACTTAATGAAATATGCTCGAGGGCATCAGCCTACATAAATAACAATGAAAATTAAGTTAGTAAATAAGATGTATAATATGTAATTATAAATATTAGAGTTATAGGGTTAGATGTTTACAGAAGCTCCAAATTGTGCACCCCAAGGTGTGATCCACCTTTTAGTAACTCTACAGTACCATTCCATATATTTGGAATGGTAATGCATTTAGGGAGAAGTAATAGAAGCTTCAACAATTTGTTGGACGTGATTATCCCACAACGTTATCCATTTTGAATGTCGTTCCACCTAATTAACACGTATAGTATGTAAGTCATATTGGTGTAAATCTTCAATTTGTAAGGGTGGACGAGGGATGGGCTGGGATAGTCCAAACTGACGAAGGACTCTATCAGGTTGGTGCCACTCAACTATATGAATACATAACATTGGAACAACCGACCTCCAAATATGCTAGCCTTGTAAGCATTGAGGAGGTAAAGCATCCATAACATCCTGTTGATAGGGCTCCCAGATTATCTGAAAAAATATATAATTAGTTTATCAGATAAAGACACGTATATAGAATATTAGATATATGTACAAGATTCTTGAAATACATGCATCATCTACCCATGAAATATCGAACCGTAATCGTATGTCAGAGATGCCATGGGTGGGAATCTCTGTCACGGTCTTGGTACTCATCCACCTATAATATTGTCACACCCGGCCCATACCCAGGAGGACATACTCCCGTAGCACAGACATTGGCCTCCAGAAGAAGACCTGTGCCTACACCACAAGGGATGCATCATACAGACGTCGTATGGGGACACGTCTCTAAGCCTAATGGTGGTTGTGCGGCGGAAACAACGCGATGTGCAATCATAAACTTGGGATCCATTCATATACGCATGCCACATACATAAACAGGCTATACCGTATTTCATATAAACAAAAACCTGTTATCCAATTAGTGAGTGTATACAGAAAACCACCAAAAGCTATATAGGAACTACATCACTACTGCCACCCTAGCTATACAATCCAGAAAGGAGCCGGAGTATGCTGCAGAAGTCCCGTACCAAAATGAGATCCGTCCGTCTCAGCTGACGACCTCTAGTCCTTCCCTGATGGCTCACCCGTGGGCTCTGAACCTACGTTCATCAAATGACAAATGCTGAGATAAAACTC
>CANYBF010810401.1:0-24924 GCA_948192965.1 Dalechampia spathulata
TGCAAAACATTGCATTCTCATAAATTCATTTCTTAATTGCATACATTTATATTAAATGGAAATGGATATTGTGGTTATGGAAACACGCGAATTATTTATGATGATATGAATGAAAATCAGAGATGAATCCAGGTACTATGAGATGATGAGACGAGAAATTTTACAGTATTTACAAGTGAAATTGCTTACATCGGATTTTGAGCCGTACGCTACAATAATTAAATATTATTGATATGTGATTTTATGTTTCCATGTGATAATGATTTTTAATGTTATTACTTTGAAAATTTCTATACTTAAATATTATAAATTGCTGCATTCATTTATTAATGCCACTGAGTTTTACTCAGCGTTTGTCATTTGATGAATGCAGGTCCGGGCACATTAGAAGTTAAACGGGGTTAGCGTTAGTTATTGGCAGTGTGGTACACAACTTCGGCGACTCTCGCAAGGGTTGCCCGGGACTTAATTAAGCACACTCCTGTAGGCATTATGTATGCAATATATGCTCTTTTCACTTTTGGCAGTAACACTAGGTTACGTTGCTTCGACTACTACTACTTGCTGAATGCCATTGGGCATAACTATAACCTTCTTTGTATTTGTGACTCGTTGCATGTAACAGATGCTTCAGTGTTGTTCCTTATCTTTTTAGTATGAATATCAGAATTATATTTTGTGAAAAATTCTTTGGCATGCTTGACACATTTGTGATGATATATGATTAGTGATTATCTTCCCTTGTGATGAAATTTTGAAGCTCGATGGAGGAGTTTCAGGGTTTCATTACGGGACATGTCTCCACTTGGAGGTATGACAGCAGATGTAAAGAGAAATATTTTAATTCGACAGTTTAGGATAATAAAATGATATTACTTTTGATAATTATTTAATATTAATTATGATGACATAGTTATTTAAGCAAATAAGTAATGGAATTAAAATAATCTAAGGTTATAAACACATAATTGTTATTATTGAGTTTTAAAAATAATAATAAATAAATGTTATGATGGGATTTTAATAAGGTTTTTGTTTTAATAAATTAAAATAGTTTTGTTTTAGGCTACGATTATTCGGATCAAATGAAGTTACACAGAGTTATATATTTTTTAGAATAATAAAGTTTTCTGTGGTATTAATTTATCTAATAATTAGTTGAAAGAATAATAAAAATGTTAAAAGTGAATTTATGGAAATAATTATAGAATCAACTTTAGATAATTATGTAATTCTTTAATAACGACATGATAGGATGTACGTTATATTATTAAATGGTTTATTTATCTACTAAAAAAGCGGTTTTGAGATATGTTTTTTTTAATACAGGTATTTTATAAAATGAAAAGGTAAAGTAAAAGTTGAGACTTTAATTAAAGTTAAAATATTACTTAAACAAATAACATGTGATAATAGTTTTAGGGTATAAAAATAATAATAACAAACAAAACAAATAATAATAAATATAAATAAGTCATAGTAGAAATACGGGAATAAATAAAATAAAATGATTAAATAAGTTATTATTAAGATGAATTATGAATGCTATTAATTTACGCTATAATTAGAAATATAGGAAGAATAAAAGATGAATTTAATTACTAATAAAAGATTACTATTGATTGTGAAATAGGTAAATCAGTGGAAAATATTCACGAATCACCGAAGGATATTAACAAATGGAAGGACTTACCAGGTTTATGCTAGAATGTTTGAAGTCCTCGATCATTAGCATTACAACAATTTAATTTAATTATACATCATATATATGACATGAACATAAAGCATACAACATAAACATGACATAGCATGACATGGTGAAATAAGGAGAAAAAAGAAATATTATATGATATGAGTTAAAGGCTAAATGATTATACTGGGCACAATGTTATAAATTCCTACGGGAATAAAATAATATCTTATCGTGATATAAAAGGAATAAAACTGAAGTTAAATGAGCTCATATGTTTAGAATCAAAGTTATGGAAAGACCGAGTAAATGCACATTTAAATAATAAGATGACCGAGGAATAAGAAGGAGAATGCATAGCATAAATGCATTCTCATAAATATGCAATGTTCATAATTCATGATTCATAACAAAATGTGATGTGAATTTGTGATATAATTAAATGATGAATCAATTACTCTTGAATATTTATTATGGTTAGAATTTCATCATATTTTAAGATAGTTATGCTAAACGATTCATACTTATATGACATGTTATATAAAAAAAAAGAAATATGGATGATGTTTTATTTAATATCATGACTTCTTCGCATCAACATTTCATGAATTATAAATGTTTTTAGTTTTACATGCCATAACTAGCATCACTGACTTTATTCTCAGCGTTTGTCAATTAATAAATGCAGGACCAAGCAAAGTTGCAGAAACGGAACGTCAATAAAGTAGCTGGACATATCAACATTTTATTGGTAATGGTTTAAGTATTCCTTCAGACTTCTATCATTATAAATTATCATGAAACTATTTAAATAAAGTACTCTGACAGTCAAATAAGTAAGTTTAGCAAAATTAAAGAAATGTAAAATATGAATGTGTGTATGTTATAACTTTGATGACATAATTATGATGTTATAATCTGGAACAATAAATGGTTTGAATAAATATGAGTTGCATGTTAGTAATTTATCTATATATATAAATTTATGAAATGTATGAGATCCTTTGTAAGATAATTATTGATTTCCTCGGTTATGAAGTTAATAGTCATTCTACGGGAGCATATTACACAGCCGAAAGACGTGATAGTTAAATTATATAAATGAATTGAATAATTTATGAAATAAGTTAAGATATATAGTGTTGTTAAATGAAAGTAATTTAATGAAGTGAAATGTTAAGTGGGTATTATATATTAGATATTCAAATAAAAATAAATAATGTTTATGTTGATAAAAGAAGTTTTATACTTATAATTAAATGATGGAAATTTTTTTTAAAAACGGTATAATTTTCATATTATATGAAAATTATATTAAATTGATATCATTTATATTTTAATTAATTTAAATTGTATGATATTTAATATAGTTAATATAAATGATGATACTAATGTAAATGAGATTATGGTTTTCCTAAATTAATGTTATGATAAATAATTGACTATTATACAGTAATATGTGATTTTAATGTGAATAATAGATGATTAATGATTGAATTAAATTTATTAATTAAAGATGAATATTTAATTTATGATTTATGTAATTCAAAGAGAAAACAACGTATTCCACTAGGGGAATTAAATTAAGGAATGGAAAATAAGATTTGTGCTATTTATTTGCTGATGTCTTAATAGTGGATCGACAGGTAAGTATTAACTTACCGTGATATTTGACATGTGATTATATGTTTTATTTTATATGTATATTTCATTATAAATGTGAGTGATCAAAGATATATTATAAATTGTATAGGGTATATTATACAAAATTTTTTTGGTAGGATAATAATTTAAGTACATGATTATAGAAAAAGTATATGATGAATACTCTCTTATTTAAGATGTCATTTTGTTATAATGATTAATTATGGTTGATAATTTATGTTTATGTTATAGAGAAATTATATAATGAGTATATGCTTATTAAGATGTTATTATTTTATAATTATAATTGATGGTTGATATATCTAGAATATTATGAAAGGAAGCTAAAGGATGCATTATGATATTATGATCTATCATTTAAGGTTAACATTGATGGAATTATGAATACGGTGATATGATGAATTTTGATGAATGATATAATTATCAATTTAATTAATAATATTGATTATATAAGATCGATTATATATAGTATTATATTTTAATACCATAATTTCAACATGACATCGAAAGTATATTGAATACATATTACGAAATAAATTATGTAAGTAAGAAGGTATGATTATATGTTAATTTAAAAATGTTATGAGATGGGAAAGTTAAGGAAATAAACGTTTTTAAGATTATAAGATAGTAGTGAATGAATTATATTAAATGAGGTCTTATACCTATGATATGCTATGATTGGTATGAATGGTTATTTGTGATTGATAATTGACGGTTTTAATATCATGACCTATTATTCAAGGTCAATGATTTATATTTTAATGTTCTTATGTTATGAGATAATGTTCATTATATTTAATGATTATAGGTGATGTATGTAATGGATTAAGTATGATATGGATGATGGATGATACTTCATCATGATGCTTACATATATTCATTATAACATCATGACATAATGTATACATATCATGCCATAGACATATACATAATCATGGCATGACATGGAGGTATAAGGAAGGAGGAAAAATGAATAAATATGAGAAAATGATAAATGGAAAGGTACTGGGTATTATGAAATGAAATTCCTATAGGAATTAAATGGAAGAGGAAAATGATATAAAAATAGATGAATGGAATAAAAAAGAATATGAAATGGGTTCCAGTATGTTGAACTACATATATGATATGATATGAAAGACCCAGTACCAAGCATGATTATGAAATGGCCCAGTATGTAAAAAGGGCATATGATATGAAATGAATATTACAGAAAAATAAGAAGGAGAATGCATAACATGAATGCATTCTCACATATAAACATCATTATTCATATATCATGAAAATATAGAGAATAAGATGATGAAAGCATTACGAGTGCACATGTTTAAATGTTATAGAAACACGATGGTTTTTCTATGGTATGTTGTTCAGAGAAAGAATGTAAATTAAGGGCATTCCCATAATAATGATGAAATGAAATGATATGAGAAACAAAAGGAAGTACATAGCAAATTGGAATGTATAAATACATATTATATTACATTTTTACATAATGAATTATTATGATGAATGGAGCTTATGTTTAAGTGTATGAATGATTATGATGGTGAATAATGAATGCATAATAATCATGCTTATATGGATATGTACATTGAATAATGATGTACAATATGGTATAAGGGATGATGGTACAGATGCATGCATAACAATTATTGATAGACTTAAAGTAATAAGCAAGGTTATAAAATAAAATTATTAGAGCTTATGCTCATAATCAGTAATGATACGTTGAGAGTGTGATTATATTCATTGATACCATGTATATGCAAAATATTGATAGAGGAAATAATTTGTATTCCTAATTATTTTAATAATTATCATTAAAAGGATATATATATATATGCCAAATTGATATGATGTCATTTTTATTACTTATGGAATTAAATATCATTCTGAAGGTATGATAGCAATGATAATGTTAAAATTGGATATATGATGAAGTAACGTATATGTTGTTATAAAAATTATGGTGATCTGATGTTGTAAGATTATATCATTTTAATGCTAATAACACGATAGAATAACCTTATAGGGAATTTAACTATTGACGTATAAGGTTGTACATATGCTAGCAATGAAATACTGAGGAATTATAGTATGATACAAACCAGTTGGGAATTAAGTGATGAGTAGTATAGCAATTAATTGATATAGTAATGTCAGAATGATTTATAATTAAAGTATTTTAATGAATAAAAATTTATGGTTATACGAAATAGATATAAAAAAATATTATGTTAAATGCATATATGACAAAGTTATAATTATGATGATTAAGGTTATGGATTTGTTATATATATAATATATGTTTTACTATAATTATGTTTTTAGTACCACTAAGTGAAATACTCAGCGTTCGTCATTTGATGAATGCAGGTTTAATAGATGGTTGGATATGCGTGAATCATAAAGCACCAATTCAGTAGGGCTTCCTTTGAAGGCAAGGACTTGGATCAGATTAAGATTCTATAAAATATTAACAAGTATTTAAAATATAAATTAAGGCAGTAAATGCAAATATATAATGTGAAATTTATATCATAATATGTTTCCTAAAACTTAAAACATAACACGAGTGTTACATGAAAATAAAAATAAAAAAATTTCACATCCCTTGTAGGGTAATTAATAGTTTCCAATTTATTGATGATCATTAAGTACTTTATGGGAACATGTCGCACAACAGAAAGACGTGACGTGAAAAGCATACGTAATTTATTTCTCATAAACTTGATACATGTAAAATTCATCCGATATATCATGTCTAAAGAAAAACATTTAGTAATATCATAACTTGCATTGCATACACGTATTTACTACCTTAATACATTGCTTTAATTGCATAACATAACTACATAGAAGAATATTATACTGATTCAAGTCTTGCTATCAAAGGGAATCCTGCTAAATTGGTTTTTCTGGACCCAAATACTTCATGAAGATCTTCTAACCTGCATCCATTAAATAATGAACGCTGAGTATAAACTCAATAATGTTACAATCATGAAGCATAGTAATTACAAACCAATCACGTATTACATAATAGCTTTCATGACGTCAATAATTACAATATAAGTTAATCTTAATCGTAAATCACAGTTACATTATCATATAATCAATCAAGAATAGTATTCTGAAGCAACTCATGCATATGATTATCATTTATAAACACAACATATCCATAACATTATACAACATTCATTGGAATTCTATAACAGCTCATTTATCATGATACAACATTAATTATATCCATTGAATTTATAACCTTTCATGTGTACTTACAAGAAATGCAAGTTTCATAATATATATATTATATTGTTTTACATATACCAATATCTATTATAATCATTGCTATAAACATTTCCATGATATAATTAAATACTATAAGTACTGTAAAGTGTCATACTTTAACTCTGATGTGTATTTTTATCATTAGTAAATCCTAATGTAATAAAGAATATGAATCATTGTCTATCTGTATATCTTTGTAAATGATCAACATATAAATGCTATCAATAAATAACATCATATTCTCAGCATAACATTGATACCTATGAGCATAAGCTCACATAATTATATTTTATATCCTCTGTGACATAATCATATCTTGTGCATTAACACCATAAACAGCTGTTATAACTATATTTGAATCATTATGCGGTAATGCAATGTTGTATGTATTATGAATGCTATTATGTTATGTATGCCCCTTTTTTTTCTGTAACATTTCATTTCAATTCTATATCAATTCCTTTTCATTTGTGATTATGTACAATCCCATATCGTGTTCAATGTACTAGTACCTCTGGTTCCTGTAGGAATATATCATATATATATATACATATAACTCTATGATTTCATATAGGAATCCAACTCTATAATACTTAAAAATCATCTTAAAATCGAATTTTCAGAAATTTCTTACCTTAAATGCCTTTTTCTTCCATATATGCATATGTAAAAGACTTAGGGAAAAGAAGAAGAAGAAGATGGTGTATGAAGAAGAGGATTTATGAAGAAATCTACCTTCTATGCCAATATATATAAAAATACTCATTGTCTCCAATTTTGACAATTTAATTCTATTAACCAATGATATAAAGACACTTGGCAACTTATATTCATTTTCTTATTTAATTTTAATTCTTGTATTCATATTATACTTAGTATTTATATTTTCCATGGTATTTCTTTTTCTTTGTATTTAAATTAATCATAGCCATTATTTTTGACTTATATAAAACATAAGCCAATCATATGGATACACTTTGCATAATCTTATTTATTTACTTATTATTCTTAACTCCTAATTATTTAATATTCATTTTTACATAATATTCAATCATAGAATACATTATCATCAAATACATACATTCCATACATAAAATATATTTTCATTAAATAGCCTTATCATTTTAAGAAATTTCATTTATGTCCTCATTTCACATTTAATTCATCATTAATTCCAATGATTCTTAAACTCAAACTTAGGCATTTTAACTTAAATTCTAACATATAATAACATGTAAAACATGTCAAGACATATCATAATTCATATGGATTCCATCATAAAATATCATTTAACATATTAAATCAAAACATGTATCCTTTACACATCAAGCATAAATGTCATATATTTATGCATACTTATACTTATTTCTTATTCTTTCCATTAACTATTCTTCCTCATATAAACTTACTTCATCTTTATATCACTTTATAGCATATGTCTCATGGTAATTTCATTCATGAGTCATTCCATCATATAATGTATATTTTTTTTATCATTTTATGCATTATTTCACTTTCTTTTCAATTTACCATACATTTAATAGGCCTTTCATAAATAGCAATCACTTTCCTCACCCTATATCTTTTAGAATTTACATAAATATCATGTCATTCATGCATTCAATGCACTTTTTAATTGAGCATGTTCAAGTAAACATAGAATATGTGCATGTTTATCATAGTAGCGTAAATGAGGATATTACATTAAGGCTACTTGTTTCTATAAATTGTTAAACCATAAACTGAGCCATATTTAAAAGGTTAAGGAAGCATTATGCAAGCTAATGGTAATTAATTAATTAATAGTCAATCCAAAGTGTAGTGTAAATGTATACAAATACTATTAATAAACTACATATAACTTAATTTTTATGGACATAATCATGCATTGATTAAGCATTAAAATTCTATAGTAATTAGGCACTTCACAAATGCATAATTAGACCAAAGTGACTCCTTTAAAAGTTACTACAAACTGTATTAGTCTGCATATGTATGGACTTAATAAGCTAACATTATGCATGTTGAAAATTTATGTTAATTTCCTAAATTAAATTTGTATAGCTTGAATTTTTTATAAAGTTGATCTTTGTGTTACCATAGTACACATGCATATGGCTAATTAGCCTTGGTCCATCATAGGATAGCGTATAGATTCAATGAAAAAATGACATAGAAAGCTTGAATCATTAAGCATGATTGCATGGAATGTAGGTAGCTTTACATTTAATAAAATGTTGACTTATAAGTGACTTGGAAAAATTCTTACACTAATAAGGCCTGTATATATGATTAGAACAGGTAATGGCCACTTAAATTATTCAAACATAAGATGTATTAATGTTAATACACATACTCCTAAGTTATATAACACTATAATCATGATATGTATATATGTGCATGGACTTATAAGAACACTAAGGATTCAATTTAAGCTATAAATATAGAAGTTATAATAAGCAATATATGCATGTAATTATGTTAGTTAAGCAAACTAAAAACTTAGTAATAAAAAGGAAGATAAATATGACAATAAGCATTAGCACCACCTATTCAATTCATATGTTGAGGGACTTTTAAGCGCATAGATGTTGTTAGGATAAGTATGTATGACTAAAGCACTAAATGCCTTATGGAAATAACTTATATGCAAGTAGAAAAAATCAAATGGGTAAATTAAGGACTTAAATTACTAAAGAGAAATTTATGAACATATTAATTAGATTTAGATAACAATTGTGAGAATTGGCTACAATAAATTTTAAATGTTGATTAACAAACTAAGGTATAAACTAGGTATATAATATAAAGTCTATTAAAATTAATTACATTTACATATTAAATAAAAGGTGAATTAGAGATCTTTATGGTTCATTTAATTTATATAAAAGAATATGTGCTTGATAGGTGTATACAATAAAGATATCATTGCTCTTGAGCAATAAATAGATAAAGGTAATAAAAAAAGCAAGTTTGTACTTAGGATTTAATCATCTAAATAGATAAACATGAGGAAAAAAATCTCTTATTTTAATAAACTATATTCTAAATATGATGATAGCTATATAAATTTATATTGATTTAGAACATTTGATGATTATAACTTATGATCACATATAAGATATTATATTCATTTATTGTATTAATGTATCATGCTACAAATATTGGGTTGTTCATGTATTAAACCATTCCAACATGATATTTGATGGAATAAGGTAGGGTAATATGATGTATATGATGATAATTCATAAGATTTATAAGCCAGGTTAAGTGGTCTCTCTTTAATTGTAGGTTAGAGTGATCCCTACCTAACTATGCATAACATGATAAAATATCATATTTTAAAGCAAGTTTGAGCAAGATCCCTCCTTGGTGAGTTATGATACTGTACATTGTAGTGATGATGATTATACTCAAGAGGGTAGGGGCAAAGGGAGTATAGGAGCAAAGGATGTTATGAACTTTGGTTGCTTGCATCATGATAAATCATTATTACATGCAACTACTTAATAATTAATTATGCTAAGATGCAAACTTAGTGTACAAGTTTATAATGCAAGTAATGGGCACATGTATGCAACATTTGGACATATATGACATGATAAAATGGTTTTTATGCATTCTTTTGATATTTATGAAAGTGAAGTCCTTTTGATGATTGTAAGTTATGAATGATATTTTTCAATTAATATATATAGTATATACCATTTAAAATGATTGTTTACATTATTTATGCATAGTTAAGTATCATTGAGTTTTGTGCTTAGTGTTTATTATTTGATGAACGTTGGTTAGTATTACTGGGATGCAAAGTGACTCGTCAATCAGTAGTACATGAGATTTTATAGTTTAGAGATGTACGACTTGATATCCTCTAATAGGCTTTATATTATGCATGTAACTATCATATATATGTTAATAATATAATGATGATAATGTAAAATCACCAATTGTATATATTCAAGTATTATTAGACTATGTTTGTCCTATTAATTTATATAATGTGCAAAAGCTATGATAATGGTATCATGAACTAGTGGAATGCTATAAATATAAAAATGTATATGCATATTATTTGGTATGCAATTGAATAGGTGACATGTGCGAAGGATATAAGTAACAAAACATATATTGCAAAACTATAAAAGTTATATTTTATCAAAAATAAAAAATATTATACACATCCTTTATAAGCTAACTAATGGATTCATAATGATATAAGATTTATTAATCATTTCCTTAGAGAATATTTCACCGTGTCGATGTGATAGTTTAAGAATATTTTTAATACTTATGTTAGCATTGGTAGTGGAAAATGTGAGTTTGATATGTTAAATAGCTATTTATGATATGTATGAGTCTATTATATTATATTATGTTTATGTTTATTAATGTATTTTTATTTATGGATATAATGAATTTTTAAATTATGGATAAACTACTTTAGCATTGAAACAATTTTTTATAATTAATTACATATGTTTATATGATATAAAATATTGATAACATTAAAAAGTAGAGTAATAAAGCTAATTATAGAATAACATTAGGAAAATTATTCAAATGACATTGATAATATTAATATACTATTTGAAGTATGCAATTTATATCAAAAAGCTGCAAATGTCATAACAACATAATTTACAATATAGATGATAAGAAAAAATTCCCTCAAGAAAAAGCCAAAGTACATGTTTAGTAGTTCACATTTAACTTAAAAAATTTCCTTTATTAATTGATTCTTATATCAACTTAAAATCTATATTTAACTTAATAATGCTTCCTAAATATTCCTTTAATATTAGAGTTGAAACTTGGTGAAACTCAAACTTCCTCTTTTTTTGTTATGCTCTCTTGAAGGTCTATAGGAGTTTAAGATCTAAAAGCAGTTGCAAGATGCTTCAACTTTTCAATAGTTATGGTGAATCCAGAAGAAAAAATGGCTAATTTGGTAGTAGGAAGAGAAGATTTAGTTGATGGTTACCTTAAAGTTCATATTAAGATATTGATCTTAGAGGCTTAAAATTTTCTCCCACCAATAATTGCAGCTTTAGTAAGTGTGAGCGTCGGTTTTTACTGCTGCTTAGAGTGAGGCTTGCAAGGCTCACGAACCAAGGACCGTACTTGGAGCGAAAGCATAGTCTTCTTGAGGGGTTACCCTGAGGAATGATACGTACTCGAAAGAGTCACAAGGGAGTCACCATCGGATTGTTTTAGATTGGTCCAACCAACCCATAGCATGAGTGCTAGTTAAACTCTTCAGAGATTGGGTTCGGGTGGTGGAGATCTACTTCTATGAGTTTCTAAAATTTATTTTACCATTATAGTTGGAGTTAATTATCTTAAGCAGGTAAGCACACGAGCGTATATTGTAAGCACACAGCGCAACATATGATTTGGCATTGCATGGTTGCATGTAGAATGACATGTAATGCTATATGGCATTTGGATGACATGGCATATGCATGACATGACATAATAATGATATAGTAAAATGGAATGGCATATGCATGACATGGCATGGTGATGAGTGTGTGAATTGGCATTTAACATGGCATGTGACATGGCATACAACATGGCATATGGTGTGATATATGACATGGCATGGCATAATGACATGTGACATGGCATCATGGTAAAAATGGCATGGTATATTTGCATATAGCATGGCAAATAGCGCAGATTGCATGGTGAATTGGCGTATTTTGATTGTATTAGGATACGAGATAATATATGTTATAGCATGGCATAATGACATGTGACATGGCATCATGGCAAAAATGGCATGGTATATTGGCATATAGCATGGTAAATATTGCAAATTGCATAGTGAATTGGCATATTTGGATTGTATTGGCATACGAGATAATATATGTTATGGCATGGCATGGCATAGAAGTATGTGATGTGTCATGTGACATGGCATGTGACATGATATGGCATATATATTCTAGCAAATATAATAAAACCATCCATAAAATAAAATCCTCAAAAAGGCCGGTGAAAGGAATTGAGGAAAATGGGGGATACACGTGGGATTTAATGCTAAATCCTAAAAATGGGGAATAATATTATTCTATTACAAAGGATCTTCATGTTTACAAAAATCCAGGACGTTAAGTAACATCTCCTCCTCCTCAGGGAAATTTCACCTTGGGTAGCACGAGTCAAAAATGCATGAGTGAAAATGCAAATAAATAAGCAAAATCATTAATAGTAAATGAAATTTAGGACTTGATCGACTAATTCTATGCCATGTAAAAGCACGAATCAAGAGCCAAAGTCAAATGGATGTAAGGAACGATATGGTGACATGGCATGCAATATGATGACATGGCGTGTGACATGGTGACATAGCATAATAGCATATGACATGATAATGTGGCATGGTATAATAGCATATGACATGATGATGTGCCATGTGACATGATGATGTGACATGTGACATGGTGATGTGGCATGTGACATGATGATGTGGAATGTGGCATGATGACATGGCATAGTGGCATATGACGTGGCATGATGACATGGCATAGTGGCATATGACGTGGCATGATGACATGGCATAATGGTGTATGACATATGACATGGCATGATGACATGGTAAAGTATCATATGACGTGGCATAGTATCATATGATATAGCATGTGACATGACATATCAGCATATGATGTGGCATGTGACATGGCATAATGGCATATGAAATGGCATAGTAAGAAGCTAAACATGGCAGTAAAGCTAAATAAAACAATAAGCTAAACATGACAGTAAAGCTAAACTAAGATAATAAGCTAAACATGGTAGTAAAGCTAAATTAATCTTAAAAAGTTGAAAGAAGAATGACTTACTAGGGCTAGAAGTCGCTCCCCCCAAATTCCCAAAAGCTTAGGATTTTAGTAAAAATTTAATTAGTCGCTAAACCTAATTAAAATTTTACTTAAGTCATTTTAATCCTTAGAGCTTAATGTCTTAAAATTAAAATGTATACCATTTATATGATATTTTTAATATCATTTTTATGATATATCTTATGTGTTGGAAGAAGAAGGCTTACCCTTGTATTTATAGTAGCCTTAAGAGGTGTGCAACCTTAATGTTGGCAATGTGGGATAAAGTCCCTTTCCTTCACCAATGTGGGAAATACCATGGTGGATAGCCATTTTGCACAAGCCAAACGGGGAATAAACCGTGTGCCTAAATGGCAAATGAATATGTGAAATTCATGTATGCAACTTGCTCTTGGGAATAGGAACTAGTATCAAGCCATTCTAATAAAAGAACAAGTCATAATACGTGCCCGAAGTAGGCAACCCAGCCAGCCTGTGCAGGCTGTGCTGGAAATCTGTGAGTGGCAGCCATTTTGTATGGGCCAAATGGGGGGGGCAAACCATGTGCCCAAATGGCAAATTAATATGCAAAATTGATCTATACAACATGCTCTTGGGATTAAAAACTTGTATCAAGCCATTTCGATATCGGAACAAGTCGCAATACATGCCTGAAGTAGCCAACCCAACTAGCTTGTATAGGCTATGCTGGAAATCTGTGATTGGCAGCTGTTTTGGACGAGCCAAATGGGGGGTAAACAGTGTGCCCAAATGGCAAATAAACATGCAAAATTCATGTATGCAACTTGCTATTGAGAATGGGAACTTGTATCAAGCCATTCTGATACTGGAATAAGTCGTAATATGTGCCCGATGTAGGCAACCCAGCCAGCTTTACAGGGGGTGAAAATATAATGTTCACAGTTTGCCCCCTGATTAGGGTCATCTTAGAATGACATAATTATAAGCCGATAGGATGAAACCTAATCAAGAACAGTACCTGACTAATGCTTAAGCTGAGACTTGTGAGGTTCTCATACTAAGGCTTGAAAAATGCTCATGCTGAGGCCTGCAAAATGCTCATACTGAGGTTTGAAGGGTGCTCGTGCTAAGGCTTGTAGAATGCTTTGCCACTGGGAGCCCGATGCTCGGGCTAAGATGATCAAGGCTGATCAGTGGTCTTCTGCAAGACTGATGACTTTGCTGTGAGGCTTAAAATCATCTGATGTCAGTGTTCAGATACCTACTGTTAGGGTTTAGGAATCAAAGGCTTGATTCTGTGATCATTGCTAGATCGAGTGGTCAACTGCGGGACCTAGGTGACCATCTGCTGGGTTAGTGCTCATGCCATCTAATAAATGTTGAATATCTCCAAAATGGTATTTAGGATCCTCTGTTGGGGCTTGACATTTTTTGGTCGACGATTTTGACCAATAATAATCCCAATCCAGTCATTGGGAGCCCGGCGTTCAGGTTAAATGATCAAGGCTGATTGGTGGTCACTACGTGATTAGTGGCTTCAATGCAAGGTAATCATCTAAAATTGGCATTTAGATGCCTATGGCTAGGGTTTAAGAATCAAAGGCTTGATTCTGTGATCTCTGCTGGATCGAGTGGTTCAACTGTGGAACCTAAGGTGACCGTCTGCTGGGTCGGGGTGATCAACCATCAGATCAATTCTTACGCCATCAAATAAGTGTTGTCTATCTTTAAATTTGCATTTGGGATCCTTTATTGGAATGCAACACTGTCTGGTCAATGGCTTGACTAGAAGTTAAAGGTTTGACTATTTTTGATCGTCTGCTGGGTCAATTTCCTATCTATGCTAGCCATGGAAAAATAATTTGTCAGTGAAATTGAAATTAAAGTGTTTAGGAAAATTACCTGAATTTTCAAGTATCAATCTGTTGAATTCTGATTGACTTTTCAGATTTTTCAGATGGTACAGGTCGTGAAAATTGGATTTAACAGAGCAAATAACCTCCAAAAATTCTTAAATTTTTGGGAAATGCGAAATTCATCAAGTGCATCTTCATAGAGGGTGATGCATATTAGCAAACCCCCATGTGGCTATAAAATCTATTAATCTTTACTTATGATGAGACTGGTCGTCCTTACAATACCTCCTTTCCGGTGCCGACAAGGAGTGAGATTGAATTTGATCCCCCGAACACCACTCATGTGAGTACACATGTTTCATACACCCTTAGCTCTAGTGGTCTTACGTGTGCTTGATTTTGTAGGTACCTTGAGATGCCATGGCAGATGCTTCAAGGTTGCTGGTTGGGTTGCGTTGTTATCATACGTCTGAGATGCTAACTGTTCAGGCGAGTATCTGTTATAAAATATGGATGTGATGTCAATGCATGGATGCATGACTTATATGTTTATATGCTTATGTTTACAGACAAGCAAGCAGCTGGAATGAGAGAAGCGTGATCGCTATACTTAGATGACCAAACAGATGGGTCAAGAGATTGCTCGGTTGATGGTGCATCTGGAGCATTGCAACATTGAAGTCCCGGATAGCCCCAATCTTGATGAAGACCAATCAGGTGATGATGATGCTTAGAGAAGACATGACGTCCATCTCCCATTTACATGATGTTGAAATTATGTAATTTCTATAATTTCTGTATTAAGATAACATGTTGTAATACAGTCTAACATGTGGGCCTAGTACACTCGAGCTGTGGTGTACAATTGTTGAGGACAGTTAAACCTCAAACTTTGTATCTTTTTAGATTTATTAATGAAACCCTAGATCACTTACTGCTATAAATATCTCATGTTTTATGCTTCTCTACTGAAACATAACTCATTTGCTCTTCTTTGCTGAGGCTAAATAGACAATGGCTCAGCAATCACTATATGCTTTTCGTGCTCTTTCCCGTCGCTAGGGCAACAATGATTGGAGCCGGTTAAACAAGCTCAAAGTTACCTGTAGCATGACGGTGATGCTAACAGTGCCCGTGCCTATTGGGGAGGCATTCCCACATCTGATTAGGGCTTTTGACATCAGCCCGATTGAGATAAGGTCACTCGTAACAGCAGATGGCTATGTAGATCTTGTTGCTATTTTCCAGCTATGTGGTCAAAAATGCGTAGATACTTTCTCATGGTTGAGAGTAGCAGGATTTGCATTGTTGGCATAATTCTTATTCATCGATCCATCCGGTCATGGAGATTTGCTGATCAAGCCAGTGATAGACCAGATGATGCAAGGTTGGACCCCTTTTCCCATGATCATTTCAAAGACAATACTTGGGTTAGACAAAGTGAAGCGAGGGCAATCCGAATGTTTCAGTAGTAGCCTGCTCCTGCTGTAGGTAAGAATTTCTAAGTCATCTTTGTAGGTTTTCAACTTAGAAAAGCTATGTTTTGCTCTAATTTTTTCATGAGTTGCCTTTCGTAAGGCTTTCGACTCATCAAGCTTTTAATTTTTTACCTCAGACCCTAACTTTTACCTGAACTACCCCCTTGAGTTTTCAGCTCAGCGGGTCACTCTAATTTTTGCATGAGCAGCCTTTTTACAAGGTTTTCAACTCAACGAGCTTTTATTTTTATTTTTGTTTACAGATTTGGCTTTGAGAGAAACTTGGGATCCTAGCACCACCAGCGGGGGACCCGTAGAGATACCTTCCTCACAGCCATATGCGAAGAGGTTATACCTTTAACGAGGCAAGGACGTTGACATTCCAGGGCTGGATTGAGTGGATGGAGACCAGACCTGAGAGTGAGATCAGGTGGACCTATCCTTGGTGATGCATACAACATATGACTATGATGACTTACATAGATTATATCCCACTGCCGGAATTTAAACATTGCACGCACTACAGTCCTACTAGAATTTATCATCAATACGGTCTGCAGACTATCCCTCGATTAATAGAATTTGAGTGAGGAAGGCTGGTGCCTTATTTTATGGAGCATGTGGAGAGGACTTGGCCTTGTCGCCATATTGTGCTAATGGAGATTCTTGGAGCTGGATTTGCCACAGATGAGGAGTATAAGCTATGGGTGCTATGCCATGCCTGAGTCCTGTACTACAAGACATTGTTAGGCAACAATATTGCATGTAAGAAAGAAAGATAGTGGTTTGTGTTTGAAACTAGTATTACTCATGGCTAAGTTTATGAACATGTGTTCCATTTGCATTAATGAGATTAAAAAATTTGCACGAAAAATGTTAAAACCAACACAGGAGTTCCCCGATGCACATCAGACTTAACCCTTGTTGTTGACCAATCTCATGCGAAATTTTTTGATCAACTATTTTAACACTCTCCTTTTGCTTTTAAGAGCTCTAACTTTTGCATGAGTCGTCCAAGCGGATTTTCAACTCATCAAGCAAGTATTTTTCATTTATCTTAATTTTTACATGAACCGTCTATGCAGGTTTTTAGCTCACCAGACTTTTTATTTTTATTCTACTTTTCCTTTGCCTTTTGCTCTAGATAAAATACTTCTTTAGTCGATCAAGGTTGACAGGTTCTGAGAATTCATTGCCTTTCAAATCTGAGATACGAACAGTGCCTTTAGAGAGGATCTTTTTAACTAAGAATGGGCCTTCCTAGTTAGGTCTGAATTTTCCATGAGGGTTGTGAATAGCTAGTCTGACTTGCTTCAAAACTAAATCACCTTCCTGTATGGTAACAAACTTGACCATTCTATTGAATGCATTTGCCATGCGCTTCTTGTAAAGCTGCAGATGATAGAGAGCCTTCAACCGCTTCTCATCAATAGTAACCAATTATTCATACCTGGCCCTTTTCCACTCAGCTTTTGGCAATTGAGATTCCAGAATGACATGAAGTGATTTTAGCTCCACTTCAATTAGCAATACAGCTTTTATCTCGTAAACAAGAGAGTAGGGGGTAGCACCCATAGGACTCCTTACAGTGGTTCTGTAACCCCATAAAGCGAATAGCAATTGCTCGTGCCAATCTCTATAAGTCTACATTGTCTTGGCTAAGATGCGCTTGATTGTCTTGTTAGCAGCTTTGACTATCCCATTAGCGTGAAGGCGGTCTGGAGAGGATCAGTTGTGCTCGATCCCATACCTTTCTAGTAAGTTAACCACTTGGCCTTGGAACTGCACTCCATTATCAAACACCAAGTGATGTGGTATCCCATATTGATATATGAGATTCTTCTTTATAAACTTGGCAACCTGCTTTGCCCCCAGTTTACTATAGGATTTAGCTTCAACCCACTTAGAGAAGTATTCAATAGCCACTAGTATGTACTGATGCCCATTGGATGCGTTACGATGAATCTCACCCATGATGTCAATTCCCCAAGCTAAGAATGGCCAAGGCGTTATCAAATTATGCAATTCGACTGGTGGTAGGTGACTCAGATCTCCATGAATCTAGCATTCATGGCATCTTCGTACAAACTATATGCAGTCTGTCTCCATAGTGAGCCAAAAATATCCTTAGCGTAGGATTTTCTTGTAAAGGGTGAATCCATCCATGTGGGACCCACATACACCAACGTGTACAGTCTGCATGACTAATTTGATATCCTTCCCCGATATGCACCAAAGTTGTAAACCATCCACTGTTCTTCTGTAGAGAACACCCTGATGCCAGGTAAAGTTAGCTACTAGTCTGTACAGGGCTAGCTTATCAGTTTTGTTGGCTTCTTCTGGACAAGTACCAGTCTTTAAAAAATTCATGATGTCTACATACCATGGGATCTTGTTTGGCTGATCTAGTGCCATAACCGATTCTCCCTCATAGCAAGGAATCCTTGACTGCTTGATAAATACATATTGAACTTGACTCTGCGGTCGCTTATAAAATAAAGGCAGTGTGGCTAAAGCATCGACCATCTGATTTTCTTCACACGGCATGTGAATGAATTAGTATGGGCTGAAATTGCAAACCATGTGCTTCATGTATTCAGTGTAAGGCTTGAGCCTTTCTTCTTTGACATCCCACTCGACCATGGATTGTGAATGACAAGCATCGAATCACCAAATATCTATATATCTTGGGCACTAATCATTAGCAATGTTTCTAGCCCAAATAGACATGCTTCATACTCAGCCATATTGTTGGTGACTGGAAAGCTTAGCCACTTAGAAAGCATAATGAGTTCACCTTCAGGAGTGATTAGCACAACTCCTATACCTGCACCTCTTCTATTGATCACGTTGTCAAAGAACAACTGCCATTTCTAGACATCAATTGCCCTCAAGTGCTCACCTAGGAAGTCTAGTTCAAAGGTCTCAGAGTCATCCATTGGCCTGGATGCTAAGAATTTGGCAATCGCTCTGCCTTTAATCACTTTGGTTGTGTCAAATTCTAATAACAGGATCAGCCACCTGGAGAGTTTCCCTACCAGCAAAGGAGCTACATATAAGTACTTCATAAGGTTAATCTTGGAGATTGCCTAAACTTGGCATGACTAGAAGTAGTGTCTGAGTTTCTTGGTGACCCAGACCATAGCCATGCATAGTTTCTCAATAGTGTTGTACTTACATTTTATTGGCAACAGGTTCTTACTCAAGTAGTAGATAGCATGCTTGACTCCAGTGTCATTCTCTTTAGCCATCATAGCACCTACTGACTCCTCTTCTAAGGCTAGATAAAGCAGTAATGGTTTTTCTGGCCGAGCCGATTGTAGGATCAGCGGGTTGGAGAGGTAATGCTTCACCCTCTCAAATGAAAACTGGCAGTTCTCATCCCAAATCATAGGCTGATGCTTCCTCAAAAGCTTGAAGATAGGCTCATACATGGTAGTAAGCTTGGTGATGAATCTACTGATATACTAGAGCTGTCCCAAAAATCCCTTAACTTCGATCTTAATTCTAGGGATAGGCATCTGAATGATTGGCTTTTCCTTATCAGGATCTACTTCAATACCCCTTTGATTGACAATGTGACTTAATAGCTTGCCGGATGTCACCCTGAATGTGCACTTCTTTAGATTCAGCCTGAATCCATATTTCTCAATACGCGTAAGAAATCTATCAAAAGCAGCTGGATGCTCTTCTCTGGTAGGAGACTTCACCATCATATCATCCACATAGACTTCAACCTCCTTGTGGATCAAATCATGTAACAAGGTTGTTGTAGCTTGTTGGTAGGTAGCACCTGCATTCTTCAAGCCAAAGGGCATAAACTTATAGCAGTAAGTCTCCTATTCTATGATGAAAGCTGTCTTCACCTTATCCATAACAGCCATTAGAATCTGGTTGTACCCAAAAAATCCATCAGTGAAGGAATACATAGCACTAGTGGCTGCACTATCAACTAGCGTGTCAATATGAGGAAAAGGAAAGTCATCCTTTGGACATGCTTTGTTCAGATCCTTGTAGTCTACACAGACTCTGACCTTGCCATCTTTCTTGGGAACCGGTACTACATTAGCCAAACATTCTGAGTAGTCGACCACCTCAAGGAATTTAGCATCCAACTACTTTTGGACATCTTCCTTGACCTTCTGAGCCCACTTTGGTCAAAGGCGTCATAATTTTTACTTAACTGGCTTGAACCCCAGCTTGGTTGAAATTCTGTGTTTCACGATGGATCGGTTGACACCCGACATGTCCTCATAGCCTAGAGTAAAGGCTTTTATATGCTTTTTCAGTGTGCTGATTATTTCTGTTTTCTCTTTAGAGGTCAAGTCTGATGTAATCTGAAGTAGATAAGGCTTGTCATCTGTGTTAATATTAATATTTTCAATGCAAGATGCATTAATATCAAAAATGCTCATGAAATGCTCATGCTCATGCACAATGCCATCAGAATACACATCACAAACATAAGCAAAGTTATTCTTCATTGCATTATATTCAGATGGAATTACGTCATCATTAAAATAAAATAGAAATTGGGACATCAATATCCTCATACAGCAACTCCTCAAAGGTACTATCAATCAGAGTAGCAATGTCTTCATAGACCTTTGGCAGCAATAGGTCCTCCACATCTAAGTTCTACAGCTTGGCTCCCAATGCAGTGACTATAATGATTTTTGGATCCAGGCAGCCAGTGGTGAGATCAGCAATGTTACCAAAAATCTGAAAAGCATCATCAGGGCTGATGGTGAAAGCAACAACAGTCTTCTTTGTTACTATCAAGGCTGACAGGTCACAGACATCACCAAAAATGGTGAACTGTTGCTCAAAGAGGTCATCTAAGTTAGGTAACTCAGTAGAATGGTCATGATGTGTCTCCCCTTGGATGAAGATGACCATCTTGTATTCTTCTGGTTTGTCTAAAGTGTAGGGATCAAGCCCGATGCAGTACCTCTCTTCATACATAGTTGTAAGAATGTCAAACTCTATCGGACCTTGTTGGTACCAGCCTAAACCTTTGCCAAGCATAAAGTTCATCATTTTCATCATCCTCTCCACAGCGGGACTCGGTTGGCATGAGTATGATTCAGGTTCTCCAATGGCAGCAATCTAAAAACCGGTCATGAGGGGGACATCTTCTCTTATGCAAGCTAAAGCAACCTCATCATCAGCAGCGATGGTAACCACACCCTCATTATGTGGAAACTTGATCTTCTAGTGTAAGGTGGATGACACACCTCCTAGGGGATGGAACCACGGTCGGCCCAACAGCAACGTAAAAGACACCAAAATGTCTAGAATAGTAAACTTCACCACTGATTTGATCAGCCCAATAATGACAGTAGTAGTGAAAGTACCAGTAACCTCCCTTTTAGACTCATCATATGCTCTAATGATAATCTTGCATGGCTTCAGGTCTGAAAGCTGAACCCCAAGCTTGGGCAGTACCTTCAGTGAGTAGATATTGATACCTAAACCATCATCCACCATGATGTAAGGAGTGGAGAAGTTCATGATATTCACCCTGATGAAGAGTGCTGTGTTGTGGCGGATACCCTCGGCCGGTAGATACGCATTAGAGAAAGTGATCATGCTGGATGGTAATTCCCAGTTTACCAACTGACTCTCCATGCTGAAGGTAGAAGCAGATGGAGAGATTCTCATGCTTGATAGCACTAAGTACCAAATGCTAATGTTAGCTTATGTCTTCTTTAATTGCTTAACGATAACATTATCAGGCTGAGCAGCCTGATCAGCTGGCTGTGGAGCTGGAACATTGCTTGGACCATCCTCGTCCTTAGTGGATCTAGCCTCAGTCAGCTTTTTAGGATCTTTTGGCCTCTTCCCAAGATCAAGAGGAGTGAACACCTTACCAGTACAAGTCATGTTATAGACTCAAGAGGACATCTTGTTAGCACCTAACCCTTTCTGTTGCTTGGGTGATTTTAGTGCTCGCTTAGCTACCTTGGAAGTCTCGACTAACTTACCTTTCGTAGAAGCTTGCTTCTCTAATGGTTCAGATTTAGAGGTGTCTTGAGTAACTGTAAAATCATCCTTTAAACTATCATACCATATATCAATAGCACCAATATCAAATCCATCACATGGTCAGAAGGTAATGGTAGATAGTTTAGCAACCTTCTCACTACCGAGGGGAGAAAAGGAGTTAAGAACCAGGGATTCTGGCAACCCTGATTGGAGCATGTATATGCAGTTGGCTTTGTGGTAGTTAGACAACAGGTTTGTTTTAGTTGATGGTTTTGATTTCTTAGGGTCTTTGAGTTTACCAGAGTCGATGAGATCTTGAATGATCCACCTGAGAGAGCGGCAGTCATTAGTATTATGGTTATGGCATTGGTGATAATGGTAATAGGTTTTGGTGTCCACCGAGGCTGGGTGTGGTGTTTTGAAGTTTGGTTTAAGTGGGTTAATGAGTTTGGCTTTGAGAAGATGCCCGAAAACCTTGGAAAGTGGCATTCCAAGATCCGAGAACCTCCAAGATAGAGTAGTGTTTTAGAGTATGGGATTTGGTGTTTGCAAGGCATTGATGTAGTGGGGTTTTTGTTGCGTCTGAGTGTATATGGTGGTTTTAAGTTTCATAAAGTAAGGTCCCTTTTCTTTCCCTCAATCTTCTCAATGCATTATCCGATAGAGTAGATGTCTTTGAAGGTGTGGAAAATCTGATACTTCAGCTTATCCTGGTAGAGTGGTACTAATCCTATAATAAGCTTATTGATCATGTCAAATTCAGATGGCTTCTGTCTGACTAGTGCAACTTAGTCCATCTACCTGCTAAAGTAATCCATGAAGGACTCATTAGTTTTCTACTTAACCATTTCTAAATCCATAAAAGTTACATCAAACTAGGACTTGAAACTATATTATTTACAGAAAGTAGTACAAAGAGGCTTCCACTCAGCTGTGGTCACCTTATTCAGACTATGATACCAGGCTAGCGCTGTTCCTTCTAGTGAGATGAAGAATAGTCAGACTATCTGATCATCCAACAAGTCTCTAGTGCTCATCATCATGGTGTATGTCTTCAAATGGTTCTTTGGGTCCCCAACTCCATTGTACTTGGGAACGTCTGGGAGCTTGAACTTGGCAGGCAGCCCCTTAATAGCTTGGACTAAGAACTCATCGAAGTCTAGATCAAATCCTATGCCCTTGGTCTTCATGATAAACTGTAGCTATTTTATCTTCTACTCCAAGACAATGGTCTCAGATTTCCAAACATCATGCATATGGAGTGAGACATCATCATCAGTCTCTATGTCATACAGATTGACACTCTTCCCCTTTTCCTTCATCAGAGCTAGTGGGGTGATGAACTCTCCAGGGCTAAAAGCCTCCCTGATCTGTTTTTGCAGGAGAATTTCAAAGTCATTGTTCAAGAGCTTGGCCATCGATTGATCGATGATTTTCTGAACTGCAACAAGCATGGCCTCATCTTGTATCAAGGTAGGAGGGTCAGATGATGATATAACATTTCTAACTGGCTAAGAGTCTGATATGGTCTGTACATGATAAAAAGAGTTAGCATGGATGCATGAGTATGTATATGAGATTGTATATGGTGCACGTGATGCGACATGTAGGATGTATGCATGACCTATGCTAGGAAACATCCAATGTTATGGCTACCAAACCAAGTGATTAGCATATGTATGCGTGGGATGCATGTTATGCATCACGTAGAATGTATGTAGGACATATGCTAGGAAACATCTAGCGTTATGGCTGCAAAAGAAGACTTGTTAGAGAGAATTGCATGAGTATACATGTATGCGTGTTTGGATAAAAAACACAAAAACAGTTAGTGAACACGTAGCATACAACAGCGCTCCCTACTACCCTTATACCTCTACGAGAATTAGTCAGTTGAATGTATCCTTTCTAGGTGGGATACTAACCCTGAGTTACACTGGGAACTCAAGGCACGCTTCTCTCAATAAGACAAGCAAAAGGGGTGATCATTACTTGATCATATTGTTGGTTTGTATAGTGATTAAGCAGCGGAAGAAATTTAAAATTTTCATTTTAAAACAACAAACCAAAAGAAGATCTTTGCATCAAAACACAGAGAAACCAGTTTAGAGATTAGAAGTGACAGTTTGATAGTAACTCTT
>CANYBF010810648.1:0-14252 GCA_948192965.1 Dalechampia spathulata
TGCAAAACATTGCATTCTCATAAATTCATTTCATACTTGCATACATTTATATTAAATTGAAATGGATATTGTGGTTATGGAAATACATGAATTATTTGTGATGCTATGAATGAAAATCCAAGATGAATCCAGGTACTACGAGATGATGAGACGAGAATTTTGAAAGTATATCCTAGTGAATATGCTTACCTCAGAATTTGAGCTGTATGCTACAATAATTACATATAATTGGCATGTGCTTTTACGCTTCCCTGTAATAATGATTCTTACGCTATTGTTATGAAATTCTTTATACTTCAATATGATTACTTGATGCATTCATTTATTAGCGCCACTGAGTTTTACTCAGCGTTTGTCATTTGATGAACACAGGTCCAAGCACATCAGAAGCTAGACAGGGTTAGCATTAGTTGTTGGCAGTGTGGTACACGACTTCGGTGATTCTTGCGAGGGTTGCCATACTGGGACTTAGTTAAGCAGATTCCGGCAGGCATTGTGTATATTGCTTATGCTCTTTTCAATTTAGCAGTAACATTATGTTGCGTTGCTTTGACTACTACTACTTGCTGATGCCAATAGGCACAACTATAACCTCCTTTGTATTTGTAACTCGTTGTGTTTAACAGATGTTTCAGTGTTGTTCCTTATCTTTTAATGTGATTATCAGAAGTACATCTTGTAAAAAAAAAATTAGTAGCATGCTTGATATAATTGTGATAATAAATGATTAGTGAGTACTTTCCCTTGTAATGAAATTTTGGAGCTCTACGGAGGAGTTTCAGGATTTCATTACGGGACATGTCTCCACTTGAAGGTGTGACAATATATATTGAATTTGATTGAATTTGATTGAATGGTTTTGACCATTGTGCTTGTATTAACTTAAATTAGATATATGTAAACTTTGAAAATTTTGAAATAAAATTTATTTATGATGTCATAATAAGGTGATGATGATGTAAGCGAGTAAAATTAATTATAATTTTTATGGGAAAAATGAAAAATGATGAAGGAAGGATGAATTAGTCTAATTAGATAATAAAATATAAATATTAGAAATGATATAAGTATTAAATTTAATTATGATGACATAATGATGTCATTATTACTAAAAAATGATGTCATAATTAGAAAATAAGAAAAGTAGTGTTATGGAAGATAATAAATAGATAATTATGAATGGAAATAGAATAAGTTAGATTATATTTTAAATGAAATAATTAAATAGAAGTGGGATTGGTATTTGTAAAAGGGTATAGGGAATTGAAAAAGTAGTTTGGAGTTTTGTGATAGTGGATAGAGAGAGAATGTTAAGAAATTATATTTTAATTGATTGAGTGGATTAATGGATGGTATATTAAGTAAAATATGGTATATTTAAGTATTAATAAAGAGCAAAATATGAAATGAAGGTGGGATTAATTAGAAATTAAATTAATTAGTTAGATATGTACAAAATAAGGGTTATAATGGAGTGAAATGAGTGTAGACTTGCTCTTTTGCACCCATCCAACACTCCACATGCATATCCAACGAGTTCTGCCATCTTATCTCTTGGGAATCCTTTTATTTTTGAAACACACCACTCATTTCTTATCCTAAATCTAAAAGGCCGAACCTTCCTTCTCCATTTCACCTTTTTCTTCTCTTTTTCCTTCCTTTCCTCTCTTATGCTTCTATTGTTCTTTCATTTTCTTCATCCACCAGTAAAAAACCATACCTTATCTTCTCATTCTCATCTTATTCTTTAAGTTACAATCAACTTCTTCAAGCAAGGGTCAAGGTTTGGTGAAGATTTATTCATCTCTCTTTGTGTTGGTTCTAAAGGAGCGGATGTGTCTCTCTTTGTAAGCTAAAAAGCCGCAAGTTTTCTTTCATGTTTGAGGCAAATCCTTCATGTTCAAGCTAGATTAATGTTGGATCTTCAAGTTGGAGTTGGATATATACATGTTTTCTTTCATAAAAGGAGTGACCGAAGCTCTTTTTTCATAGTACAACAAGAGTAAGTGAATATTAAGTAAGTACTTAGTTCTTTTGGTAGAAACCAAAACTATTACTTAATATTTGACTTTTTTTCTTGCTTGATCTTTAATTTTAAGGGACATGCATGCTTGATTTAAGCATAGATCAAGTTAAAAGAAGTGAAAAGGTGAAGGTACTTGACAAATCCGAAGTAAAGTGCAAAGAGAGGATAGTTAAAAGTTGAGATTGTTATTGTTTGGTTAAAAGGTGAGTTTGGTAAGTAATATTGATGTTAGATTTATTGGTTTTATGCATTTTTAGTTAGTTTTTGGTTCTGGCCGAATGATATATGGTTTAAATATTGAGTTTTTGGTTTTGATTTGATGAATAAAGGGCTTAGGATTGTAAAATCACATGAAATAAAACTTGGATGTTTGAGTGGTGTGTGTGTCTTAGATGTGTTTTACTTTGGCCGAATCTTGCAAGGCATATTTTATTGGTTGGTAAACTTAAAATGAGACTAAGGTGTTAATTTATTAAAATAGAAGATTAATTATAAGAAAAATGAGGAAATTTAAACTTAAACTAAGTTAAAAAGGGATAATTAAGGCTTAATGTCATTTGAGTTGAGATTGATTAAAGAGTAAAGAGTTTATTGATTAAAATTGTTTTTGATTTAATAAATTACTTCTAATTAAAGGTAAATAAAGTTTAAATATTAATTAATAAAGAAAGTTAAAAAGAATTTGGTTTAAAAAAAAGGGTACTAGATAAGCATTTTGATAAAGATAAGGCCTAATTTTCTTTATAACAAGAATTGATTATGAAAAATCATAAATTTTGGAATGTGTTAAGTAAATTAATGGGTAAGGCAGAAGAATTAAAGTTTAAATGAAATAATATTAAGATTAATTAAGTTGGTTTAAAGTAAGATAAGTTAAATTGGACATATGGAGACTTGAAAACTTTAGTGTTATTTTTGAGAAGTATCCGGCCAAGATAAGAATTGGGACTAAAAATAATAATAAATTAAATAAATTAAAGGTATTTTAAAGGATTAATTAAGTTATGATGAATAGGATATATGGAGTTGATTAAAGTCAATAAAGGTTGAACTAAGTTAAGCTTAAGATGAAGTATACTTTGATATGAATACTTATGACTTAGAGTGAATTTAAATGGAGTATTTAAAAGGATATTTAAATATAATAAGTGTTATTAAAGGATTATTTAAGTTAATAATGGAAGAATGGTTAAGTATGAAATAAATATGTTATAACAGCTCTATGGATTTAAATGATTATTGATGGTTAAGAAGACTATTAAGTGAATAATAAAAGAGATATGACACTGGTATGATGAGATTTGATTAAGGACTTAGACAGAAGTATCAGAATACTTAAGAAATTAAATATACTTAAACTAGAGAATAAACATACTTAGTTGATTATATATATATATATATATATATATTACATAAATGCTTAAATAATACATAAGCAAATTGAATGAGTATAATGTTATTTAAGAATGTGTTTTGAAAGATATTAATATGAAATATTGAGACATATTGAATATGAATGGTGACAGTAAAGGTTTCATAGAGAATAAACAAAATTAAATAATGTCAAGGTTGAGCAGCTATAGGTAATTGAGATCAAACCTGAGATTAAGTAAGAATAACAGAAGAAAGATTAAGTCAAAATATTAATTATATAGTCACTGGGTATAAGTTAAGTTAATTAAGGATTATAGTTAATTGATATTGGGTTTTGATAATGAAATATGATATAAGGTTAAGTATATTTTGACAAAATTTTAGAATATTATTAAGATATAACTGCTATTTGAATGCATTAAGAGAATACTATTTAAATTGCAAATTGATCTTAAGGAAATATGATTAACAATAACACCCTATTAGAATTATATAGATAAGATATTTGGAGGTCATCCGTATTATGATATCAATAGAGTTATATTGTCATATAATTAAGGCTGTCATATTAAATTATGACTAAACAATGTTTGTTTTTCTACAGAAACTAATTTCAGGTAAGTGAATACAGAATTAATAAGTAATCGCTTATCTTAAACCATTTGGTAAATATCTATATACCTATTAACGGTGATAATAACTTGCTGTAAATAGTAAGGAATAGTCCTTAATCAGAGGTTACTGATATTAATTAAAGAATATTAGTTAAGATATTAAAAGGAGATAAATAAAATATATGCGATAAAGATGTTTTTAACTGTTTTATTTTAGTTCAAAGCCTAGGAAAGAGTTAAGAAGCATTTCTTATTAAATATAAAATTATTCATGATCTTATTAGAATAAAGTTAATTTAAAGGACTTTAAGGTATGATTAAAGTTTGTTATGATACGTTCTTATTTTATAAAAAAAAAAACCAATGATAGTTTTATAAATTACAACAGAAATTAAATGACTTTAAATAAATAAGTCATTATTAAGGTGAATATTAAGTAGTAAAATAAATTAGAAATGATATTGAATTTTCAGTTGTATATAAATATAAGAATTACAAAGGATGAATTTAATTACTAATAAAAGATTAATATTGATTTTGAAATAGGTAAATCAGTGGAAAATATTCACGAATCATCCAAGGATATTAACAAAGGAAATGACATACCAAGTTTGTGCTAGAATATTTGAAGTCCTCGATCATTAAATGATCAAGAGGCAAAGGTTTGGTAATGCAATAGTATTACAGCAAATTGAATTTACTTATGCATTATATATATATAGCATGATCATAAAGCATTTAACCATGACATTACATGACATGGTGTCATAAGGTGAAAAAGAATATGATGTGATATGAGAAAAAGGCTAAATGATTATACTGAGCAAAATGATATAAATTCCTACAGGAATACAATTATATGTTATCATGATATGAAAGAAATAGAATTGAAAAGTAAAATGCTAAATGAGCTCATATGAAAAAAATCAAGGTTATATTAAATGAAAGACCCAGTAAATGCACATTTAAAAGAAATGATGGATCAAGGAATAAGAGGGAGAATGCATGGCATAAATGCATTCTCATGCATTAGTTATAATTCATGACATACGATGTGAATTTATGATATGATTAAATGATAAATTTTATGCATTAAAATATTTGTATGGTTGGAAATTCATCATATTTTAAGATTATCATGCAAAATGATCCATATCTATATGACATGATATACAAATGAAATATACATGTTGTTTTATATGTATGTCATAATGATTTCTTGGCATCAGCATTTCATAAAATATAAATGCCTTAAGTTTTACATGTTATAACTATCACCACTGAGTTTATACTCAGTGTTTGTCAATTGATAAATGCAGGATCAAGCAAAGTCGCTGAACCAGAACGTTAGTAGCAGCAGCTGGACATATCAACAACTTGTTGGTAAATGGTTTAAGTATTATTCAGACTTCTATCTTTATAAAGTATCGTGCAAGGACTCTGGCAATAAATAAAGTACGTTTGGCAAAACTTAAGATATGTAAAATTTCAATGTGTGTATTGTTGACATAATGATGATGTTTAAACTGGAACAATATATGGTTTGGATTAATATGAGTTTGCATGCTAATAATATGTATATTAAAAAAAAATTTACGGAATGAATGGAATCCTTGGTAAGATAATTATTGACTTCTTTGGTTAGGAAGTTAATAGTCATTCTACAGGAGCATGTTACATAACTGAAAGACGTGATAATAAATCAAAAGGAGAATACAAGTATATATATGTAGGATTAATTTAAGTAAGACTAGTACCTTCATTTAATCTTTTAATGAATAATCTTCAGATAATAACAATCTTAAATAAAAAAAATGGAGAGAGTTTAAAGATCAATTGATATCGAGTATTTCAAACTAATCTAGCAATTAGTTTAATCTAATTTCAATGTTATATAAACTACTTAATGGATTCAAGTGATAAATGTTTAGAAAATTCATGAACTTTGAGAATTAAGTCCAGTATAAGAACAAAATGAATTCTTGAACCAAGTATTTGGCTTATCATGCTACGATAGTATTTAAACTCATTGATATTATTAATCTTGAAGTGAAGGACATTTTCAAAGTAAAGAATTGTTCAAAATAGGTTCAAATAACTATAAATAATTTAATAAAATAAAATCAATATATAGAACTCAATTAACTTAAACGTTAGGTTATATAACCTGTTAAATCTTCTAGACAAGTATTATCTTCTTGTTACTATTTGTTTTAGAGCATTATGTAAAATTATAATTTTATATTAGATATTTAAATAAATAAGAGCATTTTTCATTATTTCAATGTAGTAATTTTATATCTATTTTACTTATAGTATTAAACTAAAAAATGAAATCTAAGATATTGAAACAATACAAGGGAATTTATAAAGAGTTTATAAAATGAGATTTTTATTACATGGAAATGTTCAATATCCAAATTTATCTCTTATCATAGCATTACTAAGATTAGATATTATTAATATGGATAGATCAATATATGTTATACTTTCTTTTAAAGGTGATTCTCATTCACTAGGACATGAGATATCTAAAGTAAATATATGGATTAACAGTATAGTATTAATTCATCAAACATCTTGCTAATGAGATTCATATGGATAATTGATATATGTTTATGAAATTATATCTCATTCATATCAATATTGCAAGTATCCTTAAACTTGAGATATTAAGATTATCTTGATTATAGATTGTTATACTTTGACTCCTACGCTTTATTCCTCTAATGAAGGCATTCATACCTTGAAGATTGGATATAGTATGAAGTGGTTGAAGATATTTGTATATTAATAAAAGATTCATCATCCTAGATTAATTGTAAGGGTTTATCTCATTAATTCATGTAATAATCTTTTATTCAAAAATCTCTTACTAGAGTGGAATGTCTAATAGTGAATATGATTCATAAATGCATTTCGGAAATAAAGATTATGGTACATGAAACATCAAGTTTAAGGCATGATGTAACATACTTGATCATGAGTTAATTTGACATTTATCCATACTCAAACTTAAATGAGATAGTGGATTATCAATTATCAAGTTTAGGGTATGATCTAACATACTTACATTACTGATATGAGTGAGATATTATTTTACAAACATAGATTAATTATCCATATGAAATCTCATTGATAAAGTCTTTAATGAACTAGCATTATACTTTTCATCCACGTGTTTAGAACATTTGCATATAATAAGAACCTTATATAATATAAACTCTTTATGATTTCTCTTGTATTATTCCAATATCATGGAATTTATTATTTAGTTTAATACTTCAAACAACACATATATAATGAAATATAATACTAAATAAGAAACAATGCCTTCTATTAATAAACATTTAATAAATATTACAAGATATATGTAATACTCTAAAGCATACTACTAATATAAGTTATATGCAATTATGTGTAAGTTAAGAATGTAATTCTTAATGTAACCATACCAATTTACTATAAGGATTATGCATGGAAATTTTCTTATGCATTAGAAGGAATTAAAGAAAATTGATCTATATAAATTAGGCATAATGACAAGTACTAATCACTTATAATGAAAGCAAGAAAAATGTAAAAAGAAATATCTTATATAGTATATATTATAATAAATAAATTTGAGCTTGGTTAAGTGTATAAATCATAAGATAAACAACTAAAGTTCTTAAAATGGTTATATATGGTAGGTAACATGATAGAAAGAGAGATTATTGTCCTTGCTCAATATAAAAATAAAGGCAAAGAAAAATTAGGTATATGCTTAATAAATGTTGAATAGTAAAATAAGATTAATAAGTAAATAAAAAGGTAAAAAATGTTATTTATATCTATGATATTGGTAAATTAATTGAGATTATTATTTGCTCATTATTAATGATTATTCATCTATGAATAATTAAAAATGTTTATGTTAATGCATTAGATAAATACATATGCATTGATGATGAATTATTTACCATTATATGGCTAAGAAAGAAAGGTTAAAATATCAAATTGATAAGTAAAGTAATTAATTACAAATATGAAATTAATTGCAAATATTAAAGGTATTTATCTAAAAAATGAAAGGATAATGATTGATTTAAGTTATGAATCTAATGGTGGAATCAATGTGAATATATTAAGATATTATAAGCTCATTGATTATGAATTTATGTAATTTTGAAGATTAATATTTTGAAAGATTTTGTTAGAGTGTAGGTCACATCCATCATGTCTATATATTTAATTTCATTATATGATTATTATTTTTCATGCTTAAATTAAACCATGTGTATTTGATTATTGTTTAATGGTTAAGATTACTAATTAAATAGGTATATGCTTAAGTCATAAATGATTTGAATCTAAATAAGCTAAGGATTTTTAAGTGATGAAGAACTCACCTAAACTTAGGGTGTTGTATATGCAGGAAATGAATGGAAAATTATTAGGCTAAAATCAATATATGAATAAGAATCATGTAATTAAGCTATGACATATTACAAAAATAAACTATTAAATGAGTAAATGCAAATGTAAATTGTAAAGGAAAACATGTCTTAAATTGATAAAATAATATAGAAGATATGGATTGAATTGACATAAATAGATACATTGCCTAAGTGTACATTAGGTGGATATAATTATATAAAGTCAACATTAGGATAAGCATGCTGATTTATTTTAAGACAAGTTTTAAAATGAAAGGAATTAAAAGGAATGCAATTATGAACAATAGACAAAGGTTGGCGCTTAAGAGGGAGCATAATGAGTTTACTTTGGTTAGGCAATGAATTTGAAAATAATTAATTAAATTCTTAAAGAATAAATAAAAAGGGTTACAACCTTAATGGTTGGATAAAAAAGCAAGTAAAGTGGAAATAAAGAAGGAGTTAATTGCGAAGAGTAAAAGAGAGGAGTGTTAGGTGAATTAAATTTTGTTCCACTTTAAGTTTAGTAGTAAACACAATCTATTTAAATTAGAGTTCAATTCACATATGTATGTAGGGTTAGCAGGAATTTATAGGTGAATTAAGGTCTCTATACATGTTGTATATATGAATAACTAACTTGTATGAATGTTAATACATTTATTGGAACAAAGTAATTTCATAGGCAATGTGCATATGTATATAGATAGGAATTGTTTACTGAATATATGCCTTGGTATAAGGACTAAGTTATTGTTTTATTAGTAAGTTAAAGATTGTGTATTATTACTAATGATAATTGATTGATGAAGATTTAATATAATAAGGAGTTAACATGTATGTAAGTAGATTATGGGATTGCATTTAAGAATAAGTGAACTTAGGGAGTTGGAGAATTACTATAACTACATGTTTAATGATATATGTATAGTCATTTCCTTACTTTTCAAGGTACTAAAATAAGCCAATATGTTATTAAAATATAAAAGCGAGCCAATTATGGTTGTCATGGTAATTTCTTATTACAAGAGTAAGATAAAAAATTGCGAGAAGGATGGTAACACATACATGAATAACTATTAAACTAATAATATGTACATGATAGATTAATCATACATATTAACATATATTTAAGAATTACACATATAATTACATGATTGTAGTTAATATTATTTATGATAAAGTGATGTTTAAGCTCATCAAATTTGATCAACATGTAACTAATTAAGGTAATTTCATGTAAGAATCGAAAGGGAAAGGTGGAAGCTTATTTATTTTTATATATATTGAAACACATGGAATTGCTATATTAGATCAAATAAGATGAAGTATCTACTGTGTTTTGCATTTAGATTGAGTGTTCATTATAAGTGTAAAAGAAATTGAATTAAAAAGGGTATTTGGTTGAGTGCATTAATAAAATGGATCATAATAACATGAATAAGAGCATGATAGATTATTTAGAGGCGCTTGAGGTAGTAGTTTAGGACTATATGCACAAGTTCTTTCACTTAGAAATGCATAAGTATTATAGAAATAAGTAATTATAAATTGAGTATAAAGTTGACTTAGGTGAAGGCTAGAATGCCCAAATTCTTAATGCATGAAATGTTATAGGCTTGTAAGGTTTCATTGTCAACAACCTAATTTCCTAAGCAATTAAAAGCTTATGATATTAAAAAAATAAATAGAATTTAGACAGGACTAATAACTAAGGAACTTAGCAGGGCTATGCATATTAATCATTGTACCTAGTTAAGAATATTAATAATAATTTTATAATATTATGTAACCAATTGACCGCATTGTATCACTATAGAAAATTTGTACAATTAAAGAAGATAATGGTTGTTAAGGAATGTTTAATCAACCCTTGAGTTAGTATGTATATTGTCTTAAAAAAAAAGAAAAAGAGTGATGTAAGAAAATGTAATTAGATCCAACACTTAAAACTTGATTAAATGGACCAAAAAATTGCTATAATTTTAGGAATTTGATTAATGAGGTAGGTCAACTATGTATGTTGGTGTAAGCTCCCACTTAGAGTACTCATTGATTTTGTTTCTCATTTTAAAAATGGCACTTAAGTTCATGCTAAAGGGAGGTGGTGAGTAATTAAAATCATTAAGCATTGTTATGGTTAAAACAAACAACTAGAAAGTGAAAATAAGGTTGATATAATAGGCTAGAACAAGTGATTATGACATACAATGAGACTAAATTTCTAATATATTAAATGAATATAATCATATACATGGACTGAATAAGGAATTAGACAATATTTCATGTGGTATGACACCTATAAGTGCATATAAAACCACATAGAGATGTATTATCCCAAGATGCTTGAGTTGGTTACTTCTTATATTGAAAACTATTTAGAAATGGAAAGCCTAAATATATTTCCTTCCTTCCTCTCCTTTTGCACTTAATTAGAAATTACTAATTTAATTAGAATAATTAAGATGATGAGTATATAATATGTTTAAGGATTGTTGATTTAATGAATGGAAATTACAATCATATATACATGTGTTTGACATGCATATAAATGCATTTAATGGTTAAATTATATGCATAAGATTGAGCATTATTGTATCATGTAGGATAAAATTTTATTAAATTCATGCAGTAATAAATACTACTCAACTTGCATGTGATGAAAGTTAGTAACATGGGAACTTGAAAATATTTGAGCAAGCATATGAAAATCATTTAAAAAAGATGCTTATGGCTTGACAACATATGGAACATACATGCATTATAAGTCGTGGAATGAGAAGGTGAATGCAAATGTTTAAGATTGCTAATTGATAGGTCATTAAAGGCTAATTAAATTATATATATAGGTACACACATAACTAGTCTTAAGATGTATATGTTATTGCATATATGTGTTAAGAGTAAATAATTATGTTCAACATAAGAAATTATGTAAAAAATCAATTATTTATGCATACTAAATTATTGGCACTAAATGGATAAAAAAATACAATAAAAGTGAAGTTATATAAGAAAGTTGAAAAGTATAATAAAAATTATGGATGAGCATCTATATAAATAACTTTTAATGATGTACATGTATTTACATTAAACATTATGGAAATAATTTTAAATATAAATGGTACTTATTGAGGTGATAATAAAGGGAAAGCCATTACGCTTACTCTGATGGAAGGGTAACTTCATGATAATATTTACTGTTAATTCCTTAGTCTATCTGAAGGTAAATGCACTATATTTAAATTATCGTTTAATACTTTAGTATTGTATATCAATTATTTGGTAATTTTACATAGTAGATAAGACTTGCTTAACGGGTTAGTTAATTATCACTATGATAGGTTATAAATGCCTAGTGAGCATGTTAGTTGATATGCTTGCATGAATTAATATTTTCTATAGGAATTTCAATTAGATACTCATGCACTTAAAACTATTGATGACTTAGAAATATATCATGAATTAATGGTGAATGATATGAATTAGGTTTGTGTCTAAGATTCAATTATTGAGAAAATTAAATCTCTTAGTTTAATATTCTTTATTTTAAATATTTGAGTTTACAATGGTGATATAAACCTACATTTGGTTTGAATTATTTATGGATGGAGATTACATGCTACTTATGAATTGTATTGATGGAGATTGATATGAGATCATCATATACATGCATTATGCTACCAATATTAGGTTGTTCATAGATTAAATTATTGCAACATAATATATGGAGGAATAAGGAGGGGGGGTTTATAGTGAGTATAATGATTGAGGTCTAGTAGGTTGGATTACGCCCCAATTGCGTATATGATTGAGATAAGTGGTGTAGTTACCCTATTGGAGTATATGTGATTATGAGACAGGTGATGTAGTTACCTTATCAGAGTACACATGATTATGAGATAGGAGATAATAATTCTTTATTAGTGATTCTAATAGGATGGTTATGCCTTATTGTGATAGTACTTTTGGTTGTATAGGGGGCAAAGGGAGTTATAGGGGTGAAGGGAGTTATGAGGGTGAAGGAATGAGTGTAAATATTATGAAATAAATATTACTTACATCATAATAATTCATCATTACATACAGTTAATATTGTGATTACACAACTATTTACTATTTCCTTATGTTGATATGCTAGTGCAATATATGAATTTATGATATAAGCATTAGACTTGCATATGCGATGGTTGGATTTATATGAAATGCCATAATAGTTGTTCAACGTTATTCCATTATAGATGAAACTACAATACAAAATGGGAGCACATTTAATAATTTTAAGTCGTAAATGATATTTATCATTGCCATATGTGTTATATATTACTTAATATGATTGTTTATATTATTTATGTATTTTTAGGCACTATTGAGTTTTATACTCAATGTTTATCATTTAATGAATGCATTTTAATATCATTGGGGTGAGGAGAGATTGGTTAGTCATCAATAAGTGACATTTTACAGTTCTAAGACATATGACTTAACATATTCTAATAGGTTTTATATTATGTATACAACTATCATATGTACGTAGAAAGTTAAAGAAAATAATATAAATTCACTAGTTTTATATTTATGTACATGTAAATAATCTATAAATTTTGGAAGTAATTCTTAAACTTTACTTATATTACCAATTTGCTTATGATGAGAATGCTTAATAAATGGTATCATAAACCAATAACATGCTATAGATACATAATGTATTTATGTGATATTGATATATTATTGAATAGGTGACATGTATGTAGAATACAAGTACTAGAAATATATTACATATATAAGGGGACTATACTTTGCTAAAAAAAAAATTACGCATCATTTGTAGGATGCTTAATAGATTTATTAGTCACTTTACAAGAGCATATTTCATCATGTAGGTGTAACATATAATAGTGGTACTAGAGTTATGGTTAGCTTGAATTATTTAATAACAAGGCATTTTATGATGCATTACATTATTACTTATAAATGATAAGTTGTATACATGGGAATACTATAATTTTCTTGATGTTGACCAGTAGGTTATTATAGATTATATTATAAATACATGTGAAATGAATAGATAGAGTAGTAATACTTAGAGAAGAAGGTAAGGGGCATGTAATTCTAATGATAGTTCATCAAAGATCGAGGAATAAAAGTGGGGTCTAACAAAACATAGAGAGGGGTAACAAAGAGGAGTGGGCTATAGATAAAGTAGGCTAGTAGGTCTATCATTGATCCTATAGTTACGTAAATACAACATTTACTTTGATAAATTAAAGAGATATATAAGAGAGAGTTTGATAAACTAAGGGCGTATGGAGTTATAGAATTTGTTGGTACCATAGATCCATATATAGTTAGGATGTGACTAGAATGGATAAATTAGGTACTTCGAAAGCTAGATTATATGGATCAGGTACTTCGAAAGCTAGATTATATGGATCAAATAATGAAGTACATTATATCACTATTAAAGGGTGATGCATATGAATGGTAGAAGATAATGCCTACTAGGTTAGTAAAACCACTAGTACTTATATGATATAATTTCTAGAAAGAGTTTAAGTAGACATATGTTCTTTCAATATTCATAGATCAAAAGCTATAGAAGTCCTTTAGTTAGAGACAAGGCAATATGCTTGTAGCATAGTATGAGAGAGTTTACCCACCTTACCTATTATGCTGTGAGTTGTTAGTGTATGCTTTAGAGCATCATGTGTATTTGTACCATACGTTTTTCATTAATAAAGGCATTATTCATTATATAGTACAATGTTTTGAATGAACTTGTTTTACTTGGAGTATTAAACTATATATTGAAGTCCATGA
>CANYBF010810705.1:0-20067 GCA_948192965.1 Dalechampia spathulata
TATGCGGTTGGGGATAAAGTGTTTCTCAAGGTATCACCGTGGAAGAAGCTCCTACAGTTTGGACAACATGGGAAGCTAAGCCCTCGATTTATTGGACCTTACGAGGTATTGGAGCGGATAGGGCCATTGGCTTACAGGTTAGCTTTGCCGCCAGAGTTAGAACGGGTTCACAACGTCTTTCATGTGTCCATGTTGAGACGGTATCGGTCAGATCCTTCACATATTTTACCAGTTGAGTCGATCGAGGTACAGCAGGATCTATCCTACAGCGAGGAACCGATAGCGATATTAGCACGGGAGACAAAGCAGCTAAGGAATAAGGAAATTCCCTTAGTCAAAGTGTTATGGAACCATCACACGAGTCAAGATGTGACGTGGGAGCGAGAGTCAGTGATGAGAGAGCGTTATCCCCAATTGTTTTCTGAATTCTGAATAGCTTAGAGTTGAATTTCGAGGATGAAATTCTTTTAAGGGGGAGAGAATTGTTACGCCCGCGTCTAGGACCCTAGGAGTTTGTACGTATATGTATGCTTGCTAGAGTGTATGGATGTATGTAGACGTGTATATACATGTGTGTGTATGCAGTTATTGGTTGTGATGTGATGATGTTAATATGAGCATGCATGAGTATGGAATGCCTATGATAGTTTTATGTTTACGCTTGAATGTGTTGCTTTGGTTTACTATGCGTGTGCTTATTGGTTAGGTTGGTTGTCGTCACCTTATTGGGAAGCGTGTCTTCTCGGTTGGATGAGGGACGGCGTTGGTATGAGGTTAGAATTGGTTATAGAAGTGTGTTTTGGGTTGTGTAGGCTTTAGAGACAGGTTCCAGGTGAGCTAGGCATGCCAATAGGCATGTATTGCATTTTTAGGAGGTGGTACGGGCATACGGTTTGGCTGTACGGTTGTACGAGGCAGGTTTGAGCTAGGCATTTGGTTCCTCGAGAGCGTACGGGTGTACCCAATGGGCGTACGGCCGTACCATTGCTCGCAGGAAATCAGTTGGGACAGTAGGGTTTGCAGGTTTTGTGGCGTACAGGCGTACCAAGAGGTGGTACGGCCGGACGCCAGCTCGCAGGAAATTTAGTGGGACAGTCAAGCTCGCAGGAATTAGGTCGTACGGGCGTACCAAAAGGTGGTACGGCCGTACCGCAGCTCGCAGGTTTTCATGTTTATCAGGCTTTTGGCGTCGGTACGGGCGTACCAATGTCTGTACGACCGTACGCGACGTTAATTTGACTTTTAAGGCAGAAAAACATAGCTTTCTTCATAAGTTTCTTCTTTATTTTCCTAAGCAAAACGCCCTAACACCCTACCAAATCACCTTCTTAAGGATTCTAAGTGTTGCTAGCATTCGAGAATGCGTTATAGAAGTTAGCTACTGATAGAGACAGGATCATAGGCTTCAACGAGAGCTTGCTTGGATTAGAAGGTTTGTGCTAAGTTTGTGTTAATATTATGCTATTGATTTATTATGGCTTCTATTGCTGTTCTAGCAATTGAATGAGGTCTTTCAGGGAATGATCTCTCATGTTATGTTTGTAATACGATTGTATTGATTGTTTGATGATTAAACATGAGGAATTGATGTTGAAATCATGATTAGATGCATTGAAAGGAGAGAAATGAATAGAGAAAAGAGAAAAGAATGAGGAATGATGAGTGCAGAGCTATGCTCTGGGCACGCTGGGTCAAATATGAAAAGAATTCCGTTAAGGAATCATATAGATAATGCCCTCCCAAAAAGGGAGATGAGTCTCGAGACATACAGTAGGAAAGGGGTGCATAGCACCAAATGTTAATGCCCTCCTACGGGAGATGAGTACCGGTACATACAGGGACCCAGTGTGTGCGACAGGCAATGTGCACATTCAGGAAAACAAGAGTGAATGAGAGTAAGAGTGTTTAGCAGGAGCATTGGCATTGCATTGCATTTGATGTGTACGATATGGTTATGCTTATGTTCCTAATGTATTGCTCTGATATGTTTATGATGATGGGTTGCATGATTGTTTAATGATGTTTCTTAGCACCACTGAGTTATACTCAGCGTTTATCACTTGATGAACGTAGGTTCAGAGCCCACAGGAGAGCAGCTTGAGAGACGTTAGGGTCGTCAGCAGAGAAGCACTTTCTCGAAGTGGTACAGAAACGTCTGGCAATCTCCACCGTATCTTTGTAGTAGGAGCTTGTATTAATCATATTGGCAGTAGTAGATGTCGTAGTTAGTGGTGAACTGTTCATGTATAATAAATGTATACGTGTATATTATCCGTGTGCTTTAATAATATGAATGTTTGAATGTATGCTTGAGTGAATGCATGCCACGCTAGCCACTGTTCACCGCTAAGCTAGACTCGTGTACCCATACAAATGTCTAATGGTTCAAAATATGACTTATCCCTGGTAGGGTACGTGGCGGCTTTCCCGAGGGACGGTCGTTGCGTATGCTACGGGAGCATGTTCCTCCAGGTATGGGCTGGGGTGTGACATGATTCTTTATAAATCAGGGTGTAGAAAAGATGAGTAGTCTTAGCTTTTCAAATAACTTTGCCTAACTTTATCTAGATAAATTAATAGAAGGTTTTACAATGAGAGTCATAAAGAAAGTAATATACACTACAAATGTTTTTAAGTATATGCTTGAATTACACTATAAAATATGGTAAGCCCTGTATCTATTTATTTTATTATATGTGGGAGTTATCATATTGATGATTAGTGGGTATGATTAATATAGCCTTTAATATGATTAATGTTAGACTTATATTTCTAGAGAATATTATTTTATTACTAATAGTTGTTGGTGGTTCTTATTAGGCCTATAGAAGTTCAATGTTGGCATCCAAAATAGATGTTGAAATGTTGGTTAAAAAATAATTTAACATACTAGTTGAGCTTCTTAAGTGGAATTCATCACTATTAAAATGTTGTAAGTAAATTGATAAATGAACCTTCACACTGAACCATGTTGCCTTCATGTTCATGATGTAGGATTCTTTTCCATTTATTATTATAGCTTCAGTTCTCTCTCTCCAATACTCCCTTTCATGTCCAACTATATTGAACTTAGTTAGGACTTGTCTTTTATCATACTTCTAAGCTTGTGTTCTCTTCATTTTGTATAAAACTTTAAAGGCTACAAGTTTATTTTCCTTTTCACCTGGGTCTTCCCTATTGAGCATTTTTTTCCTTTCTTAAGGTTTTGGTCTTAGTGTCACATCCATTAGATATTCATACTTGATCATAATTAAGAAAGTATTATTTGCTATGCATAAATTAATTCTTATGTGACTCATATGAGTGAGCTGAAAGCTTAATTTATGGATCAATAAAACTAATATAAATGTTATGTAATGATTGGAATTAAAAATTTAAATTGTTATATTAGAAGTGTAATTATAACTTATAATGAATGATATTTTTCATAAGAGGTATGCAATTAAGTGATTTTCCATACTCATTATATATACATACATTATGATTTTCAATGCTTGACTCAAATTATGTGTATGCTATATATGGATAAGTTAGGGAATTTAATTTCTACCTTCATAAATGAGCATACATTAGGGATAACATGATATGAATTGATGAAGATTGTTGAGTAAATTAAATTTTAATAAGTTAAGAGAGGAACTTGAAGTAAATTAGGGCTACCATCTCAAACTTGTTGTAAAAGAACTTAATATGGATTGATGGTTGTATAAAATATTAGATATATATAGATTTATAAATGAATAGGCTAAATTTGATATTTGGTTGGTGAACAAGAATAATAATAATTTTATGTGTGTGAGATAAGCTTGTTTCTTAACTAAAGAAAAATGGTTTGTTGCATTCACTTTCATTATTAATATCCTAATTATAGTCATAAGTATGTTAGACTATATTTTTGATTTTAAAGACTAAACTATTGGTGTAATTAACAATTTAATTAAATAAGGTTAATAAGTTAATAAATACAGTTAACATTTAAATCATTTATTTATATGCATAGGTATTTATAGCATTAGCATCATGAGAAAATATAACTATGGTTGATAAATGAATGATTAATGATAAAGTATTAATAACTGGTGTTACTCAATAAATTATATGATAAAGAAAGAAAAGAGGAATGAAAAAAAGAAAGAAATGACTAATTAGAATAAGGGATAAGTTTGAATTGTGTATAAATAGTATATTTACGAGTGTTAAGTTATACATAGTATTTAATTATATTCATGTATTTATTTAAGTAAATTAGCATATGACTTGAATAAGGTAGTACTTAGCTCATTAAATGGCTAATAAGCTAATGTATAATTAATGGAAGTAAGGTAGCATGTAAGCTAGTAAGGTGAGTTACGATGGATAATTATTTAGGTATATTAAGTGATAAAGTTACCACTTCATGTAAGTTAATGGGCTTGGTATGCTTAGGTGGTGGACTTGAAGAATTATCGAAAGAATTCTTAGTAATTAAGGAATGGATAACCAATAAAATCAGAAACCCTTATGATACTATGTATTATATACCTAACTAGCATGAAGTTAAACTTAGGTAGAACAATAAATCATTCTTTTAGAATGAAAACTCTTTGGTGGTTTAAAGGCATAGTAAATTGTTAAAAAGACTTAAGTTATCCTTACAAGCTACTTGGTAAGTTAACATGATGATGAATCTATGTTAAATGATAAGATTGCGTAATAACGTGATTACATTAATATTGTCACATCCATACAATTAGCATATTTCAATGCATTGGTCATATGTGTGATGGAATGAGTAAATTATGCTTTTAAATGGAATTATGGAAGGAAATGGAAAGTGAATGTTTATGATGAAAAGTTATGTCAAGTTGATTAAAGATAAGTATTCTAAAGGTAAATGTTGTATAATAAGTGTTATAAGTGTTTAATGAGGCATTGAGCATAAGTTAGTGATTGTGATGAATGCTTAATGAATTATTAGTGTTCATACTTCTATGTGTTATTATATTGAGGTATACAAGTATATTTTTGATTATTATAAGGATTAAGCGTTAATTTATACATATATTATGTATTAGTGATTTATAAGAATGTTATTTTAATGTAAAGACTTAAGGCCTTAATGAAAATAAGGTAGAATAATGATTTAATATCTTATATGTAGGTATGTCTAATGTATGCACATGTATGTATATGAATAAGTGTGTATATGTATTAGAATGACATTACATGCTAGGTGGCAACACTTGATTGGTCTAGGTGATAAAAGTCAAATATAGAGGCTTACATATATTTTTTCTTCCATTTTCTTCTTCTTTGTATACATGGATTGGTTTTTCTTTGATCTTAAACACTCAACATCAGAACTCTTCTTCTTCTTCTTCCTTTCTTCTTGCTAAAACTGAAATCCTCTAGGGTTGGTGATTCAAGGTAAGTAAAATATGAATTAAGTTAGTTGCTGCCCTTTTTTCCTTTTCTTATACCTGTATCTTCTTTGATGTTGCTTTTCTTGTGATTTTTATGGGGTAATGCCATGGCTGGTTGTATGGATATGGAGGTTCTTGATTGAGTGATTTTATGTGTGATTTTTATGGAAGTTGGTTACTAAGAAACTGAATTGATTTGCTTGACTTATAGTTTGGGTTTTTATGCTATTTTGTTGCTACCTAGGCTTCAATGGGTACTATTCATGGATATGGGGATGAGATTTTGATGGAATGATGTTTAATATGTGATTTGGTAATAGATTAGTATGCTTTAGAGGTGTTAGAATGATGTTAGGCATGAGGTTCTACTTAGAGCTCTTAATTGGCAGCATTCAATTTTTATGTTTATTTGGTGTTTATGTGCATGTGGCTACCTAAATTATGGTGTGGAATGCTTGATTTAGATGTGAAGAGGTTTTATGTTTTTTTTAGATCAATTTATGAAGGTTTGGGGCACGAAGATGATGAATGTTCACATAGAGGATAACATGTAAGCATATTTTAATGATGTTGTTTGTGCCTTAGCGTCTTGCATATTTTTATGCTTTAGAGCTACCTAAAATGACTTTTCATGAATGTGTGATAGGTATCGATGTTTTGTGTTGTTGGGTTAGCAATGATGCATAGAGTTTGGATTATATTTGAGGGGTTTGTACATGGATATGCATGGTAGAGACTAGTTTTATGATTTAGTGCACGTGTGTGTGTAACTTTGGGCATATTGAGAGTTGTGTATGTCTTTTTGCAATATTGTAGTAGTTAGTTATATTTCCATCATAGATAATGATATTTATGTATTGGTTATGATTTTAGGAGTTGTTTATGATGGGGGATATAAATTGCATAAGTTGGTGCATATTACATGGTATTTTATGATTTCATGCATGAAGCATGTGTAAGTAGGGGCTGCCATGTGATTTTATTTAAGAACACCTTACTTGCTAATGTGCCATGATGCAAGTGAGTTATTTTGATTATGTATGCCAAATTTTATGCTATATAACATTGAGTTATGCATGTTTGAGTTGGTATGCAATTTTCGTTCATATTAAGGGCAGAATTAGAGGGTTGCAGCAATTGCATTTTGACTGCCTTAATGTTTGATCTTTTTGGCATGTAATGTATGGTTGGAAAGATCTTTGAGTTCAGTTTTCAATGTTATAAGGCTTGTTTTGTCAAAACATTCATGCAATGAAGATTGTTACAATTAAGCAAAATGTTTTTATGAATGATGAAGTATTTTTCTTGAAGCGTAAACATGATATGCTATATGAACTTATGTTATGCACTTGAGTGAATTATTATATTCTTGTATCTAGGGGCTATAACTAGGTACAGTTCATGATATGGAAGTGATGCTTGAAGGTCTTAAATTACACATTATTGCATATGTGAAGTGTAATTTGAATATAGTAAAAGTGACCAAATAAATAGTGATTTTATGCATGAACTTTATGTGATTGTTCTCATTAAGGTGGATGTTTTACAATATCATAGGTGCTTCAGAGAAAGGATTACATTTATCATTGAGATGTATGGATAAAGATAAATCTATAGCAGATTTATGCTAGTGTTCCTCAACTAATGATTGGTCTTTTAAGGAACTTTTCAAGAAAATATGAATGTGTATGACTTATTGAATGTTCATAGCACCGAATTATGCATACATATGCATTAAGTCATGCATAATCATGCATCCCTGCATAAGCATGACATGACACAAGAATGTGGAGGCATAAGGAAGAGATGGTTATAGAGCTGAACAGAGTTGGTTATTGAAATGTACTAGGTCACGTAGTTGGATTTGAGTAGGATATCATAGAGTTAGATTCTTATATGGAATCATAGAGTTATACATGTATACATATATATATATATATGATATGTTCATACAGGAACAAGAGGTACTGGTATATTGGACCTAGTATAGGATTGTGCATAATCGCAAAGATAAAAGAATTAATACAGGAAAAACAGAAGGAGAGTGACAATCATCATTGCATTCTCAATAGCATATTCTATCACTTATCATATATCTTATAGATGGAATTACTGCATGGAATGTTACTATTGAATGTTTTAAAGCTATATTATGCTTAATCGTGAATATATGATATTATGTGACAAGATGGGGAGTAAAGAGCATTTTGAGATACAAATATGATTAACTTTGATATAACTTATTTTATGTGATAATGATTGCTCTTTATATTGCATGTAATTGTTTTTACAAGCATCATTGAGATTTTTCTCAACATTTATCATTTGATGAATGCAAGCGCTAGTACCATAAAGGAGCATGGGGGTTAGTAGTGTCAGCAGCTAGTTTAGAGGTTTAGCTAGACATTTTGGTAGAGAACTCAAACTTCCATGATAAACGTTTACGGCTTTTGTATTTGTGTAACTTTCTCCTATTTTATTTTGGCAGTTAAACAATTGTAATATAAATGTCATATGTATATATATCACGGTACCATTAAGGATTTTGGAAATCTAATGAGAATATTTCATATAATTTTACTAAATGATTATTAATTTCAGCACATTTCACTTATGGCACAAATTAATTATTTACACATGATTATTTACACATGATTATGATTCACTTATGGCAGCTAATGTTTTTATTAAGATGCACCTACCTTTTTGGTGCATATTCCATAAAATACTCCATAATTAAATGTGCTTGACTTGGAGTAATTTTTAGGATGGGTGACCTCCTAGGAAGTTTCCCCCAAGAAGCATGTGAGTGAGGACAAAGCATGTTGGAGAGGTCTCATGTTTAAAAAAAATTTATTAGCATCCGTTGTAGGGTAATTATTAATTTCCTTACTTTGAAGATTGGTAATTGCACTATAGAAGCATGTCTCACCACTTAAGGTATGATAAATATGTTAGCTGCTTTATCTTTGATGCAAGATTAAAATAAATTGAAGATTGGTTGAATTCATTTATTGCCTGAACATGTTAAAGTGAAGGTGTGATAATTAATTGTCTATGTATAATAGATATTTTCACTTGTGAATTGGAACCTTGTGTTTATTATTGCATATCATGTATGTGATAATACTTGTTAGGGAGTATAATTGATGGTGTTTTGAGTAAGTATGTAAACTCTATAATAACATATTTATAATAAAAGGATGACATGTATAGACTACTCTCAAGGTTGAGCTTGTAACAAGCATTTGTATATTTTCTTTATATAGCTGATGGATGATATGAATATTAGTTGTATGTGGGTGAGAAAACACATTTTTGAACTAAAACTATTATTGTTTATGTGGAAGTCAATTCTTTAAAAATTTCTATATATGGTATATATTAGACATAACCTAGGACTTGATCTATAATTATTTAAGCTATGATTATATATTAATTTTAAAAAAATATTGGTCAATTGAGTTCATAGGTGGGTGTGCATGAGGCAGTGTTGGATAAAATGTTAGATTAATTTAATGCATAAGAATTCAGTTAAGTTAGAGAGAGAATCAAGTTGATCACTAAAATCTTGAAAATGACTTGGTTTGTAGATGATGAAGCTAATTTGCATGACTAATCCTTAAGGTATGGAGCTTTTTATTATGACATTGATAATTATGTGTGGTTAAAAAGTCATTGTTTTGGACTTTAAATTTATTTAACAATAACTTTAGTCCATAAATCTTTTCAGAAATCTTGATAGAATTATCATCTTTTGGCATGTATTTGAATGTATAGAACACATAAAGAATATATTAAGTGCTGGTTGTTTAATCAATAAGTGATTCACGTGCTTGTTATAGATTGTATCGAATAAGTTATAATTACTAAGTAAACTTGATTCTTTTCCTCCATGGCAACAATTTATGTATGGTATGGTGTGTGACTTTTCTAAGCAACTGGTTATCCCATAGCATGAATAATACATCAGAACGTTCATGATTATTGGGATTGATGCATAAACTTCTTTACTTGACACCTGAGTTTGACTTAAGTAGCTCAAGCAGCTTACAGAAGTTATATGTAAACTTGTACCTAAGTTAGAGGTGTTATGAACTATGAGTTGATTATAATTTTTCATCAATTAGTAAGGTAAATTATGGCCAAGAAATGAACCCTACATATGGTATACTAACAACACTGCTTGCAACAGCTTGAGAACTAATGATAGCTTGTGATGTGAATCTTAGGAATCAAATTTGACTTATGAACAAAGGGTTTACTTATATGTCAATATTTAAATGGGATAAGGTGTATAAGATTTAGTTGGGTAGTGGAATGTATGGCTAGACATACAAGAAACCTTTCAAAATTGAATACTTAATTGTAAATGCATATAATCTTTTTATAACTATGATGCAAGAAGTAATGATTTGATGTGTGACCACATATCTGAACTAACATAAAAAAAAAAGTCTAGAATTGCATAATAGTACTAGTAGAATGATTGTAATTTAAGAATTGTAAGATGTCTATAAGTATGCATAATAAATTGAATTAAATAGCTAAGTCAACTAAGTATACTTTTTATGTAACAAGACATAAACATGAACATTTTCTTTTACTAGGTGCGTACTAGTAGAGTTATTATTAATGATGATTTTAAATAATAATATTAGGCCACAATGAACTAATAGGGGGTTATGATACAAACCTTGCACTTCAAAGATTGGGATCGTATAATTCTATAGAAAAGAAAAGTAATGAGTAGCTTCATATTCTTTCCTCATAATGCTAAAAATGTAATTATAAATGTATTAACTATCTGGAACTGTATGATAGAATCATGGATACTGGAATTAAAGAATAAGCAAAAGGATTATCAAAATAGATTAAATAACATAACATGTATATATATATATATATATATATTAATGTAGTAAAAATTTGAGAAAAATGAAGCTATCTAGTGTAATAAAAATTGACAAATATTGAATTATGTTATGAATAAAATTATTATATAAATTCATTTGGTTAAGGATGATAAAGAATTAAAATGTAACAGATGCTGAGTATAGGGACATTGAATCTCAAACTCAACAGGTAGATAAAGGCAAAGCTAAAATAGGTTTGTGCCTATTACTATTATTTATAAATAAATATTTCACGCATGTATGCTAATTATGAAAATAAAGGTTGATACATGCTACACAATCATTATATTTTAATTATATGAATAGTGTCAGTTATGTTAGTCTTTAGTAATAAATATTTATAAGTATGTAAAAGAAATATGATAGTGATTTGTTATATATTATACAATAGTTATATTTTATTAATGTGATTAATTATGATTATATTTATGTTTAATCACCATTAACTCTCTCTATATAAGAGTTTAATAGGTACACAAATAGTCTATCTAAAGGCAAATATAATATGATAAAATTTTTTAGTTAATGCCCTTACGATCATTCATCATTTATTTGGTAATTCAATTTATAAAAAGAAGATTTCTCAACAAGTTAGTACAATTTAAATATAGCAAATTATAAACGCTTGATGAGTGTAACAGTTGATATATTTGTATGAATTAATACCTTCTACTATAATAAAGATTATTTACTTATACATTTAATGTTATATATAAATAGATTTATACATCATGAAGTAATGGTGAATGATAGGGACTAAGTTTGTATTTAATAATAATTGCACTATAAATGAAATTCGCATGTAAAATAAAAGGCTTGACAATTCAAGCATCATGTCGTAAAATATTATGAATATTTGATTATTATGTATTAATGTTGGATATGTGATATATTGATATACCTTTGAATATTATTGGTTTATAACTGGGTCATCATCATATAAATATATACATGATAAAGTCATGCATCATATTATCATTAGCATGACATTTTGGAGGAATAAGGAAGACACAATTATATATATATATATATATATATATATATATATATATATATTTATATATATATACATGTATATATATATATAAAGGATGAAATAAGGGAGGCACTCGTATATTTATATATTATAAAAAGGAGGTATAAGGGAGGCATTAATATATCTATATATTGAAATGATATAAAAACAAAGAGTACAAAGATATACTAGGAAACAAATAAATGATTGAAAATATATTCAGTATAGATTGTGGACAATCAAATATAGTGATTGATATGATTATAGAGAATTAATGAATTCATAAGGAAATGATGAAAGATAAAGAATTAAGGAATACAATTCATATTTGCATTCATTAATGCATAACATATCATTGCTACAAGAAAAGAGGAATGCAATATATATTTGCATTCATTGACATACAACATATTAGTTCTATGATAGTAATATATGAAATATAAATATGGCAGGTAGATGATGATGTTATATGATATAACAAATTAATGATAAATAAATATTTATCTCAAGATTCTTTGCTTATAATTGCATGTCAATATATGATATTAGTTTCATATCACACTTATAGAGCATGTTGGGTTTTTATACTTATATGGACTAATATTAGTTATTGGAATTAAGATTATTTATTTACACATATGGATTAATATAATTGAAATATGATGTGAGATGGGTTTAAGTTATACGTTTTGCTACAACTACTATGATTATATGTTAGTTATACATCCATTGTTATTTTCTTGTGCTAATATATTAGTGTAATATATGAAGTTATATTAGAGGCTTGGTATGTACATATTCAAGGTTGAAATCTGTGTAAAATGTATAATGGTTATCAAGTGCTTTTCTAATATGAATGAATACATAATATATAGAAGACGTGCTCTAGCTACTTCAATTCATTAACGATAATTGTTATTACTATATGGCTATTTACATTAATATTTTTAAGCATCACAAAGTTTTATACTCAACATTTATCATTTAATGAGTGCAGATAGCACCATGGGAATGAGGAGAAACTAGTCAATCATCAACAAGTGATGTTTTACAGTTACAAGGCTTAAAACTCAATATATTTCAGTGGGTTCTATACTATGTGTGCAACTATCATATGGCATAAAATCTTGAATTGAATGGAGGGGAAGAGCAGCTTAAGTCAAGGGGCGGTGGTTATTTGCATCATTAGATATTATTGCATTGAATTTAAAAGTAAATTTATAAATAAATAATTATATTACATAGGATGTGAAATTGATTTTAGAACCAATGAGTATTAACCATATTGTTTAAATAATGTATAATTAAGTTGATTGGAATAAAAAAAAGTGTTGTATAAAAAGAATAAATCAAAGATGGGATAAGGACAAAACTTATCGCCATAAACTTTATATGGAATGGTTAGGCAATGTCAGAATGATACATATATATATGTAGAGTCTTCTAATTAGCTTTAAATAGATAACAAAAGAAAATGGAACACTCATCTGACATGGTTTAGTAGTGGATCATTAGGTAGATAAGAGAAGTTGTTTAGAAGCATAAAGTGAAAACCTTAATCTTATTGAAGAAAGAAGGTACATGAGAATTGTAGTTCTTTTGGTACATCATAATTTTGAGTTATTAGGATTAAAAAAAGGCATGATTGGTGATGAATAGAATAAAACCATCCCATGTACGTATGTGTTAAGCAGAGTTAATGACATAACATTATTAGGCAATTACATCCTTTACCATAATTTGTTGATAATTCCAATATTTTGGATGCTGATAATTTGAATAAACCTGTGTATGAAAGATACTTTAGATGAAAAGAACTCCTTAATAAGGTAAGACAAGCTATAAGACTTCAAAAGTGAGTAAAAATCGATTGAACACTCTTGTATTTGTAATAGAATCAAATTATTCTAGTATGATGGTGCATGAGAGATGGATTGGGAAATAGATAGTTATATTATAAATGTTAGAATTCCCAATATGAATCAGTGACTATAGAATTCGTTGTTTAATATTGAATTAATATGATATCTTGTATTGAAATTAAACTAACTGATTGTTAAATATATGTACTAAGTCATGTATATAAAATGCATTCTTTGCTAAAGAAAAAGAGAGAGAAGTAATAGAAAGGGAGTGGTTAACATTCTTAAATTTAAAGAAAACTTCTACCTATGGGTGAATTAATTAACTGATTCTTGATATATATACGGAAGATTGAAACTAAAGCATAATAAATTCTTGCATTAGATTGTTAGACCACTCTCTGCAAATAATGCAATAAAGAAACAATTCAAAGCATGGGTTCAATATAGGTATAGTTACATGTGCAGGACTGACCTCTCGTGTGTGTGTGATGGGGTAGCTATGTTAATCCTTTGTTTAACTAGATGAATTAGATAGACACTAAGTATAGCATTAAACTTATAGGTGTATAGCAAATTTGGAAGTACCCGTAAGCTTTTATTATGTAGTTAGTTGTTATAATAAGACGTTTAATTAGCTTTTAGAAATTCTTTACATACATAGTTATAGATTTTAAAAAGTAAATTGCGTATGTGGAATACATGCAAATGAATTTAATCTACTAGTATGGGGAACCTAATGGTTAACTTCACCTTGCTAGTACTTAATCCTAAATTTCATGGCAATGATGCCAACATTGGATAAAGAGGGATAAGTTACACAAATACCATTGAAAACATATCTCTTATCCAATTGAACAATAAAGTTTTATGCTGAACTAGGCAAGGATAATTAAACAAAGTTTGGACTACTTATGACATAAGAAAAGCAATAAAACGTATTGACTTAGGTGTCCCTCAGTTCTTTAGTTGGTAATATGATGCAAGTAAGAAATCAATGCATATTGACTAATCCAAGTGTGTGTTAAATATTATTGAAATTTAAGCATAAAGAATATATATTTATGATTGAAGTAGTTAAACTCAAGAAGAAATTTTCTTTAAGAAAAATAAAAAGAAATTTTAACTTGCTGTCATATGATACAACCAGCTTGAGATTTTACACTCTTGGACACATGTAGCCTTCTTGAATATGCACATATATGCTTATGGAAGTTATATTAATTATTTGGACTGTTATCGTGACTTATGGGTTAAAAAAAGAACCAAGTCAGAATATTTGTATATTTTATAATTAGGATTGAAGGTGATACTAGAGCACTTTGGCTTAGATTTCCTATCTAGATTTCATGAATAATTAAAATTTTTAAACATGTGATTTCATTGGATCTAGCAATTCTATATATAGAAAACATCAAACATAAAGAAGATTATGAATAAGAGATTGAAAACTTACTTATAAGCCGATCTCCTTTTTTCTTATCCTTCTGGAAAGTTTTAACAAACTTTTCAATCCCCAAGGCGAGAGGATCCCTAAACTATCCACACACTAAAGAGACGGATTAGTAATCTAAATTACTAATTTTATTTAGAGACTTGTAAAATAAAACAGAAAAGGGAATTGATGGAGAATAATAATTGAATTCGGTTTTCTTCTTAATGTTCAATCAAAAATGAATTATTTTTCCTTATTATTGTGCTTTAAATTCCTTAGAAATAAAAAGAAGAAAAGAGGTAGCCAAAATATGCTTCTATCACTATATTGGTTTTCACCAAAACATAATGATAAAACCCTAATTAGGTTTACGTTATAATAAGTCAAGTCATATACATGTCACATGCTTTTGGCATATGATTTGCATGTGACTGAATGAAATGCCCTTCCAGAAGAACATGGCAATCATGTGCACTTCCATTTAATTCATCATACATGAATAAGTTATGTGACAATCGCATTTTGACCATTAAGTCAATTAATTCTGTCCTCTTAAATCACTTGTTGAATATGCGCATGTATGCTTATGGTAGTTATGTTAATTATTTGGACTGTTATCGTGACTTATGGGTTTGAAAAAGATCCAAGTTAGAATATTTGTATATGTCATAATTAGGATTGAAGGTGATACTAAAGCACTTTGGCTTAGATTTCCTGTTTAGATTTCATGAATAATTAACCAATTTACATAATTATATTAATAGCATTTAATGCTTATGGTTTTTAAGTTTAAACTTCATTGGAAGTGGATGAGATGATGTAAATTGTTCTAAAGAAAACTAATACAATATAAGACCACTTATTTAATTATTTCTTATTCTAGGAACACATGAGTTAGCTGTAGCCGTAAGATTTCTTTAAGTTGAATAGGCAACTAAAGGTCAACTATAGTTTAAATTAGAAATATTACTGGATGAAATGAACAACCAAATTATTTCCTTTCATTATATCATAAGTCTCAAGCACTTAACTATATATATATATATATATATATATATATGCATATAAATATGTAGAGAGTTAAGTACTGTAGACTTGTAGTGAGCATGATAAACTATCCTGACATATAATACATGCTAGAAACATAAATAATAAGGTTTGTACATGAAAATGGATGGTCATGAATAAGCTTATGTAATTAGACATGAATTAAATAATTAATGACATTCAAAAACTGGTCTGATTAGTAATGGGAATTATTAGATAATGTAGAAGTTAGGCATGTGTGCCTTGAATATCTTAATTGTAATGAAGTATACTTAAGTACATTATAAGTCAAGATTCACTGGAACCTTCATTTTTATTGCACTATATAGATTACACAAATTGATATCTTAATTGTAATGAAGTATCCATGATAAAACTATCTTATATCTACATATCAATAATTACATTTGGCCTTGGAGGTGTGCGTTAAATGAGTGAAGTGATGGAATAATAATAACTCCATAAGGAATGTTGGTTGCACTATAGGAAAATTACTTATTACTATGAAATTGGTGAAGGAATTAAGTAGTTGAGTATTGATGTAGGATTGACCTCAAAGAAACATAATCATTTTATCCCTAGCATATAGTGATATAATTCTAAAATCTTAATTTAATTAATATTCATCATATGTATATATATATGGATTTAGATCTTAGGCTACGGAATAAATTAAATACACATAAGAAGGCTAAGTGGTTGTATGTAATATGATAATTTAGTAATCAGTTCAATTAAATAATTTTATTGATTAACAATTAATGCAGTTATAAACTATTTACATGAATGAAATACATTAAGGTATTGAAGTACGTAAATTTAGTCGTCTAATGTAAAGTTATAGCCTTGTGATATGTGTTGGGAATTTATGACATAACTGATAATTATTGGCTTAAAAGATATTAGTGTATGTGTTATTGAATATCTAACTTGAAGAAATAGTTTAATGATTCAGTATGATAATGAGATGATTAAATATAAAGCTAAAAGAAAAGTAATAGTTATTAAAAGGATATATAAGCATATAACATGTGTGCGTAGTTTAGAATATTCATGAAATTTATTTGATTAAAAGATCAAAAAAATTCATGTATAACAAGCAAGGAGAATAGAAGGATCACTATCCCTAATTTACTATCAAATAAGGGCAAGGAAAAAACATGTTTGTACCTAATAATAATTATATTATAAATGAAATTGCACGTAAAATAAAAGGCTTGATGATTCAAGATTTGTAACATAAAGTGTTATGAACATTTAATCATTTTATATTAATGTTGGATATGTGATATATTAGCGTATTTTGAGATGTTATTTTTTACAACTGTATCGTCATTATATAAATGCATACGCATTGAAATCATGCATTATAAACCATCAGCATGCCATTTTGGAGGAATAAGGGAGACACAATTATATATATATATATATATAATATAAAAGGTAATGTAAGGGAGGTGCTAATATATTTTTGTATATTGAATTGATATAGAGATAAAAATACAGAGACAGAGAATGCAAAGGTATTGGAAAAAAAATATGCCCAGTATAGATTATGCACAATCAGAGATAGAGATTATTATGATCATAGAGAATGAAGGAATTCGCAAAAAGAAAGGTGAATTTATAGAGAAATGATGAAAAGGTAGAGAACAAAGGAATGCAATGCATTTTTGTATTCATTATCAAATCATATAACATTGTTACGAGAAATGAGGAATGTAACTCAAGATTTGAATTTATTGACATTAAATGTATTAATGCTATTATATTGATTAACAGAAAGGTATTATGATTGATTTACAAGAAAGGTGATTGACATCAGGATTTACATTTATTGACATCAAGCGTATTAATTTTATTATATTGATTAATAAAAATGTATTATGATTGATTTACAAGAAGGGTACTTGACTTACAGAGACAATTATAGGAATTAATTATTATTTTATTATTATAACATTCCAATATTGATGCGATGATTGTAATTATAACTATGTTTATTATGATTATCTATTTAGGGTTTCCCTAATTAATTAATTTATTATCTATATTATATTATAACTAGATCACTGAATTTTATCTATTACATAGTTATTAATTTTAACCAAATAATTAAATCTTATTAGACATCATTAAGTTTTATACTTAATATTTATCATTTGATGAATGTAGGTTAGAGTAGTTTAGAGAGGCATACAAATTAGTGAAACACCAGTGTGGTGAGGATAGTCTGAGTTATGTACGACTCTCAGAATACACTTTCGATGGTATAACATATTCCTAGTGGATGTTTTTGATTATGCAACTATCATTGTATAGTTATGGATAATAAAATACTTTATGTTTGTAAATTAGTAGAGATGCTAAAAAATATATATTGTGTAACTTATCTAAACCATACAGATAATGTTTATATGTAGGGAGATATTAGATGACATTCCATATTTATTATATAGATGTTTTATACAACAGGTGATGTTGAAGCCATAAGTTATAAAACAAATAGTTACAAAAATAGACCAGATATATTCCATCGTTACGAAAAAATTTCATAGATCCTTTATAAAGCAATTAATGAATTCCTCATTAAATGGTTTTTATTAATCACCTTACGAGAGCATGTTTTATAAGTTGATAGTGACATTGTAAGCTTTCTTAATAACCTATAGGCATGAGCTCCATTGGACCTTTTTCTTATTAATGGTAATTTCCAACTTGGGATTCTTTCTTCTAATGGACCACTCCATCAAGTATGAGGCTCCATTAAACTTCATTAATGAGTGTTTTCCAATCTTTGAGCTTTAACATTTTCATGTCTTGGGGCCTTTGATCGGTTTATAAATACTAACAATCTTTTTATTTATAAAAGAGGTTTGCATGTTTAAATGCACTTCAACCATATTTTGGCCATACTTTTACCCATGTTTAAATTTATATCTTTTTTACAATGATAAGATTAATAAAAAAAATTTGAAAAATTCCAAAACTGCTCAATGAAATTTTTGATGGAATGTTAGTTCTTTAGAAAAAGATTTTACAATTTAATAACTTATCGATCCCTATATAGTTTAATAACTAGTTGGTCCCTTGAAAGAGATTTTGTAATTTAACAATATGCCAATGAACATCAGAAACTTAAAACTTTAGTAGTTTTTATACATGCTTTATGTCTATTAAAATGTTTTAACTTATACAATTAAGGTCCCTTCAACTTTTTGTAAATAAAAATTCCATTTGTGTAGATGTTACTGGAAAAGATATGGTACTCAGTTTGACTTTATTATACGGGTTAGGAATAATTAAAAAATCCAAACTTAATATAGTATCTTTTAGAATCTTGAATATAATAGTACCAATAATTGTAGTAATTTGCATGTCTCTATCAGTTAACATTAGTTGAAAAATGAAAATTCCTATATCCTATATTTATATTTACTTTGATGAGAAATGTAAAATAAAAATAAGAAGAGTCATCAAATTATTGCAAAATAAAAATAAAAATAAGAAGAGTCATAAAGTTGAAAAATATTCATTTTGTTTTACTTGAGAGAAAAAAGAGATTGTAAACAAGTTCAATATTACCTCTTAGAGAAGAGGGAATAAGATAACCCAAAACATATTTTTTATCTTTCTTGATAAAATTTTTTTTAGAAAAACATCATGTCTTAACCCCAAACTCTTTGATAAAATAGAAAATAATATTTTCAAGCCTCTTAAAGGATCATTCAAGTTATGATACCATTTGTTAGGCCTATTAAAGCTTGATGTGGCCTAGTCTATGATGGATGCTAGAGTGTTAGTGAATAATAATTGAATATATGGGTTGGGCTTTTTAAATAGAGTCTATCACCATCAAAATACCTTAGGTAAATTGGTTAATGTACTATACTTATAAGCCACCATGTTAAGATTCTTTTCTAGTTACTATTGCTACTTCAGTTACTATCTTTAATAGTTCTTCTACTTGCTTTAGTTTGACCTTTATTTAATTTAGCTAGTGGGTCTGAATTAATATGGGGACTTTACAGGGTTGGGTCCTACTTCTTTATAAGTACATCATGTCACGTCTTTTGGCTGCGTAACATGCTCCCGAAGAATGATTATAAATTTTCTAAAATAAAAATTCATAATCATCCATCAAAGGATACCTAATTTTTATTTATTTAATAATAACTCGTTTAATACAGTCCTTCAGAAAGGTAAACAGTTATAAATTACATGCCCTTTGTTTTTTATAATATATCACACATTTAAAATTTAATAACTTTAAGTGTACTGCCAAGGTACTTCTAATAAACTTGCACAGTTAACTAACTAAGAAATCCATAATAGATTTATTACCACACTGAAGTTATTGGTCCTGCTGCTGCCACTAACGTTTCTCTTC
>CANYBF010810739.1:0-35948 GCA_948192965.1 Dalechampia spathulata
AAATAGGAAGTGTAATATGTGTTGATCTTCCCATACTAATAATGTCCATTCTTATTAATACTATGATCAGGGATATTTAGATATTGAACATTTGCATACAATAAGAATCTCATTCCATAAACTCTTTATGGATTCTTTTGCCCTGTTCCAATATCATGGACTTCAATATATAGTTTAATACTCCAAGTAAAATAAGTTCATTTAAAACAATGTACTATATAATGAATAATGCCTTTATTAATGAAAACGTATAGTACAAATACACATGATGCTCTAGAGCATACATGAACAGATAGCATGACATACACTGCATGTACCAAAATTCAAAGCTATATGTTCAACATATAGGGTGATGTGCAGCGCATATAGCATGTAGAATTGAACAGAAATAAGTTTTAACAAAAACATAAAAGCAATGATAAACTCAAGCAAATATATGACTGTTACAGATCATTTTAGCCATAGAAAAGCTAAGAATGCTACTGTTATATTCATGATTAAAGCCAATCAATGCTAAATCATAAACTCATTAAGAAAATCAAGGGAAAAGAGAGACGAAGAAACATTCCAACACTCACCAAGTAGGATTAGGCTTTAATCTTGATTCCAAATGAGTTTAGAAAGTTTAAATGGGGATTAATTAGTCTATAATTCTAGTTAACATCTTAATTAAGTGTTTAATTAAGTGAGAAATGATTTTGATAGAATTTTACCTCAATTAGCAAATTTTGAACCTATTTTCCATAAATGTATGAGCCATATTTATAGGTAAGGGTTGTCAATTACTAGAAATGAGTTAGCAATATGAGATTCTACGAGTTTTATAAGTGATATGTGCAACATATAGCAGTATATGTGCAACACATCAGAGTTTGCACCTTATATGTGCCCCACACTCAGAGCACCTACGGACGTGTGCCTTATGCTCTTTAGCCTTCATTTATACCAAAAAGGCATGGTGGCATATGGAGCATGTTAGATTTATATGGGAAAAGGTTGCGCACCATGTGAATCTCAACTGAATGTGTGTAGCATGTAGTACTATATACTTCGCATATCAGGAAATGCATGTTATGTGCTCTGCCTTCCATAAGCAAAGTGTAACATGCTCCACGTGTCCAAAGCACTCATGGGAGGCTAAAATGTATGCAAATTGGGATCAACATCGAGGACCTGTACTAAGTTGAATCAAAGAAAATCCAAGTTCCAGCATGCAGGTGAAAAGTCAAGGTCAACACCTATGAAGATACCTTGAGTTTTTAATCTCTCAAGCTAACTTTATAGGATAAGGAAGTGTTTGAAGAACCTTCTTGAACTCTTGCACATGTTTAATTACATTATTACAATGCAATATGATTAGTCTATCAATATGATTAATCTAGCTATAGACTTTCACTGAATAGCTACTTTGAGAGGCACCCAAGGTGCATCTTTATTATTTTTAATTATTTTTAATTTTTTAATGTTTTCCATTTTCTTTTATATCTTATTTCCATTTATAACCCTTAGCTACTTGGCTTAAAACTTTAAGAGATGGTAAGATAATTGATGCACTTCCTTAATAGAGCCAAAACGTAAGGATTTTGTTCCTTGTCCTTATATTTTTTATTTTATGTTATATTATATGCCATTAAGGATAATGTCTCATTTAAGTTATGGGCAATTAAAGGGAGAATATTAGTGTTTTTAATTCTTCATGCATGATTTGTACATTTTATGTACTAAATCATTAGAAGATATGCAAGTATTTTATGTTTATTTTGAAATTAAAATCTTATTTACACTTTAACAACTTAATGAAATTTGATTAATTATGCAATCTTTCAATGAAGCATGAGTTTTGATAATTGATTTATGTTTGACTATGTAAGATGAATGATCTTGATTTTATTTATTTTGTATTCACATATTAAGATTTGTGTGATAAAGTTGATATGCAAGATCTATTATTTTTAAAAATGATGGCTAAAAAGAAATTTTTATGCAATGTATTCTACTCCAATGATTTAGGTTGCTATTAGTAGGGAGTAGAGAGTTTGTTCCTTCTTCTGCTTTCTATTAGAGTAAAATAATGACTTAAATTATGAGAACGCAAAGCACTCTCAAAATAGAGTTATATAAAATAAAGTATAAATAAAAATTTTATATGACACAATTACCGATAGAGAAGCAAGTTGCATTAATAACCATAAAAATCATTATATTGGGTTATGTGAATATTATTATAAAGTTTTAAATTTAGATTTAAGGTAGATAAAGTTAAAAAGATTTTGTTTGACATATGAAAAATATGATAAATTTGGTCCAATACACATATTTTAATAATTCATTTACTGAAATGTAATATTAAATTATATACTTATAGTTTCTTTTCCTTGAAGACAAGTAAAAGTTTCAGTTGTAGGTATTTTTAATGAGTGAAAAATTTGTATAAATAAATAATTTAATTTTTCACTTGTATTAATATGTATTAATAGTTTAGCATTAGTTTTATTGACAAATTATGATGTTATTATCCCTAGGTATGGGTAAAGATGTGAGGTATATTTGAAGCTTAAATCAACAAAAGTTGGCTTCAATGGCATCCTAAGATGTAAGGATCTTGTTCATACCTATGCACATGCATGAGAATGAGCTACCAAAGGAGAAAATTGTATTCAAAGTGGCAAACATACATTCTAGAAAACTAGACCTCAAGTTGGATGGCATCCTATTTTAAGTCTCATTTTTTAATAAGTGAATTTCTTGAAAGAACTCAACTTCAATATCATCCATCTCAAGGTCTCACTTTATTTCATGGAACTTTGAGTTGAATGCTATCCAACTACCTATTCCATTTTCTAGAGAGCATTATCATAAAAATTGCAAAGTGAGATGCCTAGTAGGATGTCATCTCATATAAATTAGGTAAAAAATAAGTCACCTTTCACCTATAAATAGAAAAGTTTGCACCCTAATTTAGATATATCTTAGATAACATTATTAAAACTTTTCTCTATCTTTTTAATAGTAGGTTTTAGTTTTTCTTTTCTTCTTTTCTTTCAAGATCAACATCTTCATTGGCTAAGAATTTAAATCAAGATCTAAGAACTTTATGTTAGGAGATTAATTGAAGATTGAACATCAAATAAAGATTTTTTCTTTCTATTTTCTTTTTGGTATGATTTTTATTTTCATTTTTATGATTTTTTATTCTTATCAAATGAATGAGTAATGTTTTTAATTAATTGATTAGTTATGATTGAATCTATGTGTTTAATATTTATCTTAGATTAATAATCCAATTACATGATTTTAAGAGTATGTAGTCAACAGTCTCGAAGGTTGAGATTAAATCATACTAGAATGTATTTTCCCCAAAATTGCAATAGTATGGAAGAGTATTATCATTCAAATGTTGTCATATTATATTTATGTTTCATTCTTGATTTTTTGTTATTGATTTGTATTAGGAATAATAGAGTGGAAGTTTAAGTTATTAATGATTATCAGTAAATTAATTTAGAATAGTTTAATAGTTTGAAAGAGGAATAATATGATCTTAAAATCTGACAATCACATATTTGATTAAAATTACTTGTTGATTCATTTATGTTCATGTTTTAGTCGGATGGATCTATCTCATCCCCTAATTCATTAGCATAGATTCTTGTCTCGAAGTTTTTATTTTATTTTTTGTTTTTAATAATGAGCAATTCCTAGTGCTTAGGTTAACCAACCAATTCTTATGGGATTGACACAAGATTCATTAATATCCATTTTATGATATTAATGCACTTTATTACGTACAAGATTCGTGCACTTTCACACAATTATTATTTTCACATGTCATATAATATCATTTTTCCTCTTTTAATTTTTATCTTTTCAAATCCTGTGTATTTTTCTTAAATATTAAGACATTTATAATTACAATAATGAAAAATTAAATAAAATTATGAATTTATAATTCGTTATATAAAATTAATTTGTTTATCTTCATTTATATATATTTATTTTTATCATAAAATTCTTCATTTTTACTCTTCCTTTTCATATATGTTTGTTTTTTTATTGTGTTATTTACATTTTTTTTAACATACTTAATGAATGTACAATCAATAAATAATAAATAATAAATAATAAAATCATAATAATAAACATGAATGTTTGTATAAATACACATAGTTTTAGTTACTATACTTTTAAAAAGTTTTACACAGAAATAATATTTTATTTTTATACTTTTTAACTTATATCATTATCAATGTCATCATTTCCTTCATTATTGATTCATCAATTATATTTAATTAGAGGTAAAAATATAAATATTTTACTAAATTAATGACTTAATTATATGATCATTTTTGAAAAATTATTTTTAATATAATGAAATCGATAATATTTTAAGACTTATGAATCCATTTGCAAATATTATAAAACTTTTCAATTTTGTATATTATTTTTTATCTCAAAACTTAAATATAGAAAATCTTAAAAACTTCTAATATCATTTTATATCAATTTTAATTTTTTGAAGAAAAAAATTCATATCACAGGATTATGGTGTTTCTCAAATAATTATTTTTCATATGCTTCATAAATATAACATTTTCTTACCCATTAATAAGTATAAGTAGATACATAAAAGTGTTAAGAATCTTATATCCTTTTATGATGTAGTATCCATATTAAAAAATAATATCTAAACTAATAAATTATGATAAGCTAATTGAGAGAATTATTAATCTAATATTAAGATTATTTTTAATTTAGTATTTTATTTTATTTTTTACTAATGGAGTTAATTAGATAAAATTATAATCAATCAATAATTTTTTTCTCTAAAATATTTTTTGGGCATATTTAATTATTGGTTTTATTTTAATATGAAATATGTAATAGATAACTAAAATACCTTATACTAGATTTCAAACATTATTTATTATAAAAGCAAAAATTACTTTCTTTATGGTTTCTTTAATTTTTTTTCTTTTTCTTTTTTGTATTGAATGAATCTAGAAATAATTAAGTTTTGATGACATGTTTTTAGTGAGTATCCGAAACTTAGTGGGAATTCAGTATTTTTGTAAATTCAGTGTTAAATAAATTAAAAAGAGAGTTTTCGTAATAAGCACCAAATCTTTACTCTACTCAGGAATTGAAAATAAAATAGATAATCGTGCAATTTTTTCCACTCAATTATATTTGATACATATTGGTTTTTTTCTTAGTACAATGGAAGTAATCTTGTTTGAACCCAACAAGTCTCTTTGGATATGAACCTGTTCTTATGAAATATTTTAAAATTGTTTTCAACTCAATACCTAATAATACCCTTTCCATAAAGAGTGCCCAACCATCCAAATATATTTAAAATAATCCATTTCGTATTGTAAGGTGGAAAAACATTTTTGTGTTTATATTTTATTTTTGATTAAAATCATTACTTAGAAATATAGTTTAGAAAAAGTAATGAACATGTTTTCTAGAAAGTAATTCTAAAAAATCAAATGATTAATTCAAAAAATATAACTGGCCTAACCCTAGATTAATAGACGTGAAATAATGTTTCTTTTCACAATTATTCGTATTGTTGCCAGAATCTTTATAACTGTACAAACTTCTATTGTTCGTATCTTAGAAGCTAGGTTTTATTTCTATCCTATCCCCATTCAAAGTAAATAAATATATATATTTTAAAGAAGCAAATTAATACTAACAATAAGCTTGGCACATGTTTGAACATGCTATAAATTCATTTCCTCCGAAAGTCAATGATTCATTTTAATCAGAAATAGATCATCTAGCTCAGGTAGATTTGAGGGAGAATTTATCAAAAAGAAAAAATCACTCCTAATGAGACAAATCGTACATATAAACACAGGAAATATCAACCATAAACTATATAATTTAAATGTAATGGTGCATTTTCAATAGACAAATCTATTGAATCTAAGTTATTCCATATTAGTTGGTTTTGTAATGAACCAAAATTTTATTTTAGCAATCCGCAATATACAGAATATGCATTATATAATATTAGTTGGTTAGTATTGTTCTACAAATATAGGAAAGGTTTTGTTACAATCATCTGATGTGGCGTGGTAGATATGCCAGATTTATTTTTATTTTTATTTTTTATTTTGAATATTCCTTTCCCTGTGGCCCACTGGTGTTAGGTTGCCGCTATAAGGAAGGAGAAGAAGTTAGTGCCTAGCCAGTTAACAAGCCACTGCTTCTCTCTCAATGTCCTTTCTCCTATGGAATAAGCTATGTGATAGAGAAGTATGCTGCATCAATAACATAAATTATAAAACAAACCACATTAAATTAAAGTTTCCAGAACTCTCAAAAACCGACACAACTCTCTATCCTTTTTCTCAAGATTCTTTCTCTAAAACACCACTATAATATTATTGTTACATATGTGTAAATTGGATTCGATATCTGCAACTTCAAAAACTATAATTCTCTTTATTCGTTTTTTGTGTTCTGTGTTTCTTCTTCGTTTTTCTGCATTCCCTTGTATATTGAAACGAAATACGAAACAAGCACTTATATTGGCCCCTTCAAAGTATTTCATGGTTAAATCTGTTTATCTAATCTTTTCTCTTGCTTGAACTAGGGTGGATGCTACGTATTAGTGTTATGCTCTTGCCTAATCCATCTGGGTACTCTTTACTTTTACTTCAAAAATGGAACTCTAAGTAAGTTTGTTTGAAACATAGACAGCTTGTAATGGATCTTGAAGGAGTGATTCATCACAAAAACCCAGTCAAGGTACGGCATGTGGATACTATCATTAATTGGTTTACAATATGGCTCACCTTTTTGCTCATGCCTTATTCTTCTTTTCTCTTCTTTTCTTTTTGCAGAGAGATTCATGGAAGACAGTGTTGACTTTGGCCTATCAGAGTATAGGTGTTGTTTATGGAGATTTAAGTACTTCACCATTATATGTATATAAAAGCACATTTGCAGAGGATATACAGCATTCGGAGACCAATGAGGAGGTCTACGGAGTTTTGTCCTTTGTGTTCTGGACATTGACTCTAATTCCGCTGCTTAAATATGTTTTTATCGTGCTAAGAGCTGATGATAATGGTGAAGGTGGTACTTTTGCCTTGTACTCATTGCTTTGCCGCCATGCCCGGGTTAGTTCTATACCCAATTGCCAACTAGCAGATGAGGAGCTATCAGAGTACAAGATAGATGGGTCTGTTTTCAATGACAAAAGTGATATTGGGTCTGGCTTGAAATCAACTTTAGAGAAATGTAAAATCTTGCAGCGAGTGTTGCTTATTTTGGCTTTAATTGGTACTTGTATGGTAATCGGAGATGGAGTTCTTACACCAGCGATTTCTGGTATTTATTTTTATGATTTTTTATGGGATTTTGATAATATACATATATGCTCCGATGATTTCATTTCTGGTTTTGGTTATTTCTGCAGTTTTTTCGGCTGTTTCTGGTTTGGAGCTATCCATGTCAAAAGAACAACATCAGTGTGAGTTCCTGGATATCAATTACTCTGAATTTTATGTTTCATATTCTTCGTATTTAAGCCAACGTTTTTCTTAAGGATTATTACGGCTATGTCGGAAAGAATGATTGATTAACCCTTGTAGATTATCATTTCAGATTACTCATCTACATAGAACAGGACATCTGCAGATTTTGCACTTGTTAAATATTGTCATTAACTCTGTTTAGTATTCGGAAACCAATGAACTGGTTAAAAGGTTGGATGTCTCAGATTTTCCTGGAAAACAGCAAGCATTAACCTGAGCGAATTTCAGTTGGTTTTTTTTTTTCCCGTGGTTTACTTGAAGAAATTATCCAATTTAATGCATTAGTTTTTTCTTTTCTTTTTTTTTTTGGTCACGCTCCCCAATATGACGTGAACAGAGGCATATGGGGTAGATCACTGTTAGGTAGACATGGCCTTTCGGATTTTAGTGTTTAAAATTTTGAAAATTCTTACAATATAGAGACGTCAAATTGAAAGCGGAAAACATAAAGCCAGAGGTTATCAAATTCTATAAGACGAATGCATTATTGAGGGTGTCCCTACAAATGCAAAATCAGGACAAATGTTGATATAATCAAAGTCAAAATCAGGACATTGAGAAAATATAATTAGTTTAATAGTGTGGAAGGTCAAGTCGAACACATCGGTGTTTTAAAAATAAAGTTAGCATGCAACATATGACCGTGGGAAAATAAAGTTAGCATCGATGTTTTAAAAAACTGCGTCAATGGATTAGAAGATCAATGATTTAAAATTGTGCCTTTTGTAAAGCTAATATGTCATTCTAAAGTGGATGAAGTTAATATGTCACTATAAGGTGTTAGACATGAAAACAGTGAATAGAGCAACACATTATGGGCTAATTGTAGTAATAATCATGGAATAGTCTTGGTGCTAATTCATCAGATTCCTAAATGAGTTCTTTCAGACCAACTAAAAATAAAAAAGTTAGTAGATGTGAGAGCAAGTCCCTATGAAACATATGTAAATTAGAAAAGTAAAAAAATAATTCATCAAGTTTTCACCCACTTGATGGTGTCTAGAGTAGTACAGTGGATAACATACTACAATAAAGTTATGATCAATATTAATGGACTGCTATCATCGTATGGTCGAATCGTCTTTTATTTAGCAATATGGATTTCATACTGTATATCTCAAAGTTATCATCAACCATGCAATTCATTTAGTTGATCCTACATATCCTTTATTTGCTGGCAATTTGAGGCAAACATATTTTCATCATAGTTTTTATTGCTTGATTAATTGATGAGGCTGTAATCTTTCACTATAGATAGTATGTTGTTGTATCTTTTTCTTGGGACATGCAGCCACCATCAAAGAAACATAATCTATTAAGAACCTTCAAAAAATTTTAGTTTTCTTCCCATCAAAGGATATGGAGGATGGGAATTAAATAGAGTTTATAACGGAAATGACAAATTTGGTGTCATATACATCTAGATAAACTTGGTTTGTCTGTATTGGCTGTTGTCATCATGTGCATATGTGATTTTGCAGATCTTGATTTCCTAGTTTATATATTTACAGTTCGTTCCTCATTCTGCAGATGTTGAACTCCCTGTTGTTTGTGCCATACTCGTGTTCTTGTTTGCATTGCAGCATTATGGAACCCACAGGGTGGGATTCCTCTTTGCCCCCATTGTGCTTACATGGCTATTATGCATAAGTGTCATTGGCGTGTATAACATATTGCACTGGAATCCCCATGTTTACCGGGCTCTTTCCCCATACTACATGTATAAATTTTTGAAGAAGACTCAAAGAGGAGGTTGGATGTCCTTGGGTGGCATTCTCTTGTGTATAACAGGTATCAGACTCAAATTTTATTTTCTCTTCAATCCAGGTTACAGTGAATGCATCATAGTAATCATTCTAAAACATGGTTTTACTCATATTTTAGGTTCAGAAGCTATGTTTGCTGATCTTGGACACTTCTCCCAGTTGTCAATCAAGGTTACTTCTCCATATCTAAAATGAATATAATTAGAAGCATCATGTTGCAAATTATTCCTCTTACAAAATTCATTACAAATTCTGGCTTTTAAGAAATTCTCTAATCTTGTTTTTGCAGATTGCTTTCACATTTGTGGTTTACCCTTCCTTGATATTAGCTTATATGGGACAAGCTGCTTACCTTTCCAGGCATCATATCATTGAAAGCGATTACAGGATAGGTTTCTATGTATCTGTTCCTGGTAACTTACTAGCATCCAGGTTTCTCAATGACCTCTCCCCTTGATTTTTCTAGAGTACATTTTGGCTAATGTTATTGCTTGTTTCAGAGAAAATTAGGTGGCCTGTCCTGGCGATAGCCATTCTTGCTGCAGTCGTAGGAAGTCAAGCTATTATTACTGGAACTTTTTCTATAATCAAACAATGTTCGTCGCTTGGTTGCTTTCCCAAGGTCAAAATTGTGCATACCTCTTCTAAAATGCATGGCCAAATTTACATCCCAGAGATCAACTGGACGTTAATGTTGCTATGTTTGGCTGTTACCGTTGGTTTTAGAAACACAAAACATGTAGGAAATGCAGCAGGTATTGCTCATATTCACATGACTCTTTCCCTTTATTCCATTGCACTTTTAGTTTTCTTAGAAAAAATAACCTGATTTTCTCAAATGGGGTTATAACATGTCTCATGCTGTTAGAGACATGAATAGCAAGGAGTAAAAATTTATGTTTCCTAGATCATTTTTAAAATCCTTTTATTTTCTTTGACAGGACTGGCAGTCATAACCGTAATGCTTGTGACAACATGCTTAATGTCTCTAGTCATGGTCTTATGCTGGCATAAAAATGTCATCCTAGCCATTTGTTTTATATTATTCTTCGGTTCCATTGAAGCTCTCTACTTCTCAGCATCCCTCATCAAGTTCCTTGAGGGGGCATGGGTACCTATTGCCCTCTCATTCATCTTCCTTGTTGTGATGTATGTTTGGCACTATGGAACGCTCAAGAAGTATGAAGCTGATGTTCAAAATAAGGTCTCCATTAACTGGCTTCTTGGTTTAGGTCCCAATCTCGGAATTGTTCGGGTCAAAGGGATCGGTCTTATCCATACGGAGATTGTCTCAGGAATCCCGGCAATATTCTCTCACTTCGTCACAAATCTTCCTGCTTTCCACCAGGTAGTAGTCTTCCTCTGCATTAAATCTGTGCCTGTACCGCACGTTAGACCTGAGGAGAGGTTCTTGGTTGGCAGAGTCGGTCCCAAGGAATACCGCCTCTACAGATGCATAGCACGATATGGTTATCATGATGTTCACAAGGATGATGTGGAGTTTGAGAAAGACCTTACTTGTAGCATTGCGGAATTTATCAGGTCAGAAAAACCTGAAAGTGATATAGGAATAGAGGAAGTAGGAGAGTGTGAGAAAATGACGGTTATTGGGACATCGTCATCATCTTTTCAAGTTTTAAAAATGTGCGATGATGGTTCAGATATAGTAGGAACTTCCGATCTCAAGCCACCTAAGAAGGTGAAAAAGAGGGTTAGGTTTGCTGTCCCTGAGAGTCCTCGGATGGATAGAGAGGTAAGAGAGGAGTTGGAGGAATTGATGCAAGTAAGAGAAGCTGGAATGGCGTTCATACTTGGACATACATATGTGAGGGCTAAGAGCGGATCAAGCTGGCTAAAGAAAGTTGTGATTAATTATGGGTATGATTTTCTCAGGAAAAATTCAAGAGGACCAAGTTATGCTTTGAGCATACCTCATGCATCTACTCTAGAAGTGGGAATGGTGTATTATGTTTAGTTTTAGCCATAAACCCGACAAGAATATTCTGTATTGTAAATAATAGAGCAGAGGGTTTCATTTCTATTTATAATTGATGCAAATTGTTAGTCATACAGATCAGTTGAACCCAATTGCTTTGCCAAGAATGTTAGCGAGAAAATGAAATATGAAAAAACCCTATCTTTTGTCCTCTTTCCTCAAAATATAAAAGTCTCACTTCGTCTTCCTACATAAAAACATATTATTCCACATTTCAACTTCTATGAAATCGTATATGACTAAATTTACTTTTTTTCATTTTACCTTAAATTGTATAAAAATTAAAACTTAAAAAACATTAAAATGATGTTGTAAAAGCTAATTGTACTACAATGTTTTCCTGTACATTTTTAACAAGTTAATCATTGATAATTATTCAATGGAATATGTAAATGATCGATAGTCTTAAAATTTTGCTATTACTAAGTATTACCATAAGAGCATCAATCGCTAGTGTTAGTGTTGAAAACAAGAAACTTTTAATTATGTCAATTATCATATGTAATTTTAATTAAATATATAGAAAAAAAGAAAATATTGATAATAATATTTGGATAACTTGAAAATAAAATGAATAAGTAGAAAATGATGCACGTAATTTAAAGACCAATTTTAAATAAGCAAATTCTTGATTAATAAAAACCCCATCATTGAATTGGATCCTTAAGAAGAATTCACCCTTATTCTTAGTAATTAACATTCAAGCATGTTATTGTCATTTTAATTAATTAATTCTTCTTCTAAGTAGTCGGTAACCCTATATGAACAATATTATATATAAGTGGCCAGTTATAAGTAATTTGAATAAGCATTAAGATCAATGTAAAAAAATCATTTTATTATTAACATCAACCAAATATTATTCACATAAACATCATTTCAATCTAATTGCATCCTAAGATGCTTACACACATATTAAGAATTTTAAAGTAAAAGATAATAACACACAAACCCTTACACATACTAAGATATAGCTCTAATGGAAGAATAAATCTCGTTGAACTCCCAAACTATAGAGTATGAAAACAAAAAAAAAATAGGTTATGGAATGAAGAGAAAACGCCACAATTTAGATTGATAAGTTAATCTTAATTCTTAATGCAATTAGAAGAAAGCAAATCGTTACTCTCACTTTAATAATAAAACATGCATAAAGCATGAAAGAATTGTGATTTTATTGATCAAATGAAGATGTCTTAAAAGGCTTACAAGAGCTCATATTTATGACCTTAGTATTTAGTTATGGCCTTAGACGTTCCTTTAAGCTCCAAATTACACTTAGCCAAGACCTATTCTTGTAGCTCTAATGAGATTTATTCTTGAATAAATGAGTTCATGATTGTTTTATATTTGTTGGCTCGTGATCTTGTAACGGGGCCACTTTGAAGAGTTAGTGGTTCTTTCTTTAAGCTCATTGTTTTCTCTTGAGCTCCATGTAGATCCATATCCCTTTTTATTGTTTTTTTTTATTTGAGTAATATTTGATTTAATTTAATTATAATAAAATTTAGTATTTAATTTAAAATCAAATTCATATAATATATATTTAGTTAATCCAAGTAAATATTAGTGTTTATGTTAAAAATATTAGACAATTAATTTTGTAAATTAAAATTATTATTATTTAATTTTTATATTTATTTTAGGTATATAAAAATTAGATTTTATATTTGAGTTTGAATAATATTTTTTAGATAAAAATTAATTTTATGAATTAAAATTATTATTATTTAATTTTATATTTATTTTAGATAGATAAATATTAATTTTTATATTTAAATTTGAATAAAATTCTTTTGGATAAAAAATAGTATTGTTTGAACTTAAGGCTTTTTAACTTGAGAGTGAGTGAGGTGATTGAGTATATAAAATAAGATAAAAATTAATATTTATAAATTAAAAATATTTCTATTTTATGTAAAATTAGATGAAATTAATTTTAATTTTATAAATTAAAATTATTATAATTTAATTATTATATTTATTTTATTTTATATATAATTACATAAAAATTAATTTTACAAAGTAAAAGTATTACTATTTTATATAAAATCAGACAAAAATTAGTTTTTATATATTAGATAAAAATTAGTTTTACATATTTGAGACTGCTATGCATAATATTCTTGAATGTGTTTTCTATTTAATATTGTAGTGTCAATATAGTAAATTCATAAAATGAACCAAGTTAGAACATGAAAAGCATTGCATATAAATATAATTAAAATATATCACAATATTTAGAAATGATCAAACAGCTTCTGAAATAAGTCAAGAAATTGTCAATAGTTATAAAGCTCACCTTTAAGTTTCATGGAGGAGTCATATCAGAATATTAACTGAAGATAGAATTTATAAAATACATCAAAGAACTAAAATTCTTGTATCTAATGCATTCGTGAATCATAATATTGCATGAAAAAGAGAAAAGAACTATGAAAAAATATAAAAAAACATAATCATGATAGTTGATAGGAGCCAAACAAACAAACAAATAAAGATCAAGAAAATAAACCTTAAACAAAATCTAAAATTCTTTAGTTGATTGTTCTTTGCTTCGTTGTCAGTAAAAGATTCATAAAAGAAAATCTGTGAAAAATATACAAAAGAAAATATGATGTACTTTTTCCTTAATTGTTCTTCAATTTAATGTAACTACTACTTTTAATTTTTTAGATATTTTTGTATTTTATTTTAATTGCATATTCAAAAAACAACTTAGTAATTAATATGAAGAAACTTTATAACTGTTAATATGCAGTTTTTTTGTTCATTTTTATTGTTTTTGTTAACTATGATCTATATATCAGATAAAATTAATTATTATAAATTAGTTTTATAAATTAAAATTATTATTATTTTATATAAAATCAGATCTAAATTAATTTATAAATTAAGATTATTAATATTAATGTTTTAATATTTATTTTATTTCATATAAAATTATATAAAAATTAATTTTTACAAATTAAAACTATTATTATTTTCTATAAAAAAGATAAAATTTAGTTTTTATAAATTAAAATTAATTAATTTTATATGTATAAAAAATAAAATTTAGTTTTTATAAATTAAAACTATTACTATTTTATATAAAATTAGATTCAAAATTTAGAAAAAAAGTAAAATTATAAATTTACTTATCTCGATCAATCTTTGAATATAATACAATATTATGATATAAACTATGACATGCTAATTCTATAATACAAAATCAAAATAAACATTATATTAATTTGTATTGATGTGACATTATTATCATATAATAATCACATATCTCATATAATATCAATACATTGTTAAATTAATTAGTATAATCGTCAATAATAATAATAAATTCAAATTTTAAAATAAAAGGAGTCCCTAAATCTACTTGACCGTTCCATTTTACATATTTCCATTCACAAAATAAAGGAAGGGTTCAATAAAATATAATAAAATAATGAACAGAGTTGGAGAGCTTAGACATTTATGTTTCTTTTATTGTTTGCTTTTGTTTTTGGTTTTTGAAAGGAAGGCGGTTCAAGGTTTCCGGTTCATAGTTCATATACCCTAATCTAACCCAAGAATAAAACTTTTCACTTTTTTGTTCTTTTCTTTTATTTTTTTTTCATTTTGTTTCGCGGATTACCGAATTAAAGAAAAACATCATACAAGACGGAAATTATAAAACATATATTTTCTTTTTCTTTTTCTTTTTTAACATCATACAAAATATTTCTGAAAAAGATATTCTGTACTTCAACTCAAAACATACCATGAGTAGCTAGCTACCTAGACACGATATAATTAACAATTTAACATGATGACAAGTTGGATTAAGAGACAGATCTAATGACAGCGACTAGAGCATGACTTTCCTCTTGTCCCCATATCTCCCTTTCTTCAACAAAGCTTCCCACTGCTCCTGTTAATCCTCCCTCCCTTTCTTTCCTACTACCACTGCCTATTACGAAAAGCTTTCCACTAATTTTCTTGTAAGACGAAGGAAAGTTTCTTCAACAAGTTAGCCTACAATAATGCAGAGCTTAACTCTTTTACGTTTGAGCTCTTCTTCTTCTTCTTCTTCTTTCAACTTCTAACTTAACAACAAACAACAATGTGTAAGAGATGGATTGCTTTTGCTTTGATATTTCTTAGTTGCTTCTACTCAGCTTCTGCTGCTTCTCCTGTTAGTAAGTGTTTAAGCTGTTACTTCTTACTATGCGTTTTTCTCTGATGCCCTTATTATTGATTTAATTTATGCTTTTCATTTCATCACAACGCAGAAATTTTAAGTGGGGTCGTTTCCAGTGTTGTTTCTGGGCTTGTAAGATGGCTTTGGTCACTCAAGTCCAACACTAAGATAGGTACACGAATCATTCTTTCGATTAGCTTTCTTCTTCATATTGCAATTAAATGCTAATGGTTATTGATTTTTCAGCTGTGTCTAGCCGTTCAATGATGAAATTCGAAGGTGGGTATTCAGTAGAAACAGTGCTTGATGGAAGTAAGCTTGGGATTGAACCATATTCCGTTGATGTTTCTCCAAGGGGAGAGCTTTTGGTTTTGGATTCGGAGAATAGCAACATTTACAAGATCTCAACACCATTGTCTAGATGTAAGTTGATTGTGATTTTGCCTCTTAAATTTTTAGACAACTTCTTTTGTATTTTTGTGTCATATGGTTAAGTCACATGGTACCTAGCTTCATCTTTGAGTCATCTTTCTTTGTCTTTGTTTTTTTTATCAAGTTGGCAGATTCCATGTCTCTGATTGATTTGAAGAAGGAAAATCAAATAAAATTATAAATGTGTTTGTAAATGCTTTTGTCATGTATAAGCCTCAACTTTTCAAAGTACAGAAAATCTTTTAGTTCTGCTGTTGCATAAGCAATTCCTTCTTTTTGGAGATATGCTGCCTTTTCCTTTTCTCAGTTTAATACCTTTCTTTGTCGAGCCAAAATCTTTAATCTGCCTTTTCTTTTCAAGCATTCTAATTCAAGTTTCTTCAAGAAGCCTAATTCCTCCTAGATTTACTAAATAATTATAAACCCTTCTCAGTTTTTATCTTTCAAGATTATAGCTTCTTTTATCAATTCTCAAAAGTAACCGGTCACATAGAAAATCGATGAAGTCCCTTCTTATTTTTGCATATTTTGGTTTGCATTGTACTGTTCAAAGCATTTCGGTATTACTGATCTCATAGAAAGATTTTACCCACATTACTGATACGGAATTGAGGTACTTGCAGATAGCAGGCCCAAGCTTATTGTTGGATCAACAGAAGGGTACTCTGGACATGTAGACGGGAAGCCACGAGAAGCGAGAATGGACCACCCAAAAGGTCTTACAGTGGATGACAAAGGAAATATATACGTTGCGGACACCACGAACATGGCTATAAGAAAGATTAGTGATGGAGGTAACTTCATGTAATCGAGATTATATGGAACAAAAAAATTCTACCTTGTGATGAATTTTTCTACTCATGACTTTGGTCTGGAAAATCTTGATGGCAAGTCTAATGCTGCCTCATGTTGAACTCTAACTTTGTGAAGGGGTTACGACCATTGCGGGGGGGAAATGGTCTCGTGGAGGTGGGCACATTGACGGTCCAAGTGAAGATGCAAAATTTTCGAATGATTTTGACATCATCTATATTGGAACTAGCTGCTCGCTTATGGTCATAGATAGAGGGAACCAGGCAATTCGAGAGATTCAACTTCATGACGATGACTGTGACTATCAATATGATGGCAGTTTGCATTTAGGTAGAAAGATTGTAACGCTTAAAACTTAAGCTCTGTCTTTTTCTGTTGTGGTAAATATTAATATAATGTGTTCTGTAATTGCAATTTGCAGGGATAGCAGTACTTGTCGCTGCTGCATTCTTCGGATACATGTTAGCGTTGTTGCAGCGAAGAGTTCAAGCATTGTTTTCATCTCATGACGTAAGTAAACCAGGTTTATGTCTCATTCTGTTCATTCGATGAGCATCCATTCCAGAGTTATCCAAACCAAGGTTATAAATTCAGTTCCAGGGAGCCTTTGCAATATGTTATTGGAACTAAACATTTCGGTTTTCGACCACATGATAATTTAATACGTTAACATAACGTTCATCTTAAATAATCTAAAGTTTCAAATGCTAAAACTTCAATGTTTTAGGTTCAACTTGTTTCTTTTATTTCACTGATCTGTTGATATTTTCAATTTGTGAATTACGGTCAACAAACTTCCCAACATTTGCTTTTTTTTTATAGGATCCAATAACTAATATGAAAAAAAGCGCACCGATGGCACCACTCAAGAGGCCTCCTCGATCAATCAGGCCCCCCTTGATTCCTAGTGAAGACGAACTCGAAACACCAGAAGAGGGCTTTTTCGGTTCCCTAGCGAAGCTTGTCCTCAACACTGGTTCGACTGTTGGTGAAATTTTTGGGGGACTATTTTCAAGTTTTAGAAGGAAGCCTCTCCATTACCAGTTCCAACAGCAATACCAGCGTCAAGCCAAGCATTCAAGTCCATGGCCAATGCAAGGAAGTTTTGTGATTCCACATGAATATGAGCCGCCGCCGCCACCACTAGAAACCAGAAATACGTCAAAGAAATCCTACTCATATGTAACCAAGGACATAGAAAAGCACCACCAAATGATGCAAAGTAACGCTTACTCTAACGGTTGGGGTGATGATTACCGCCAACAGCAGCAGATGCAGATGCACATGCAACTGCAGAAACAGCAGCAGCATCATCACATACATTATGCATCAAACCCAAAAACATACTACGAAAAGAGCTGTGAAACAAATGAGATTGTGTTTGGGGCCGTACAGGAGCAGGACAGTATGCGCGAAGCCGTTGCCATAAAGGCTGTTGATTATGCAGATCCTAGGTATAACCATCACAATATCCGACCTCGATTCAACCATGCTGGTTATTCTATTGGGTACTGATCCACCAAGAGAATGAATGGTTAGACAAGCAAAAGAGTGTTGAGATTTGCATTTCGTGTATGGCAAGTAAATCTAGGAAGAAACATTTACTGTTTGTTCATAGTTTCATTTGCTTATGCTGAAAGCGAATGGGCATCCACTAATATTTACACACTTACACAAAAGAAGGAATGAAGTAAACTAAATGTTTTTATTATTGAAACTCCAGAAAGTTGTTTGAAACAAATATTCTTCCATCAACTAGTATTTATGTTAAGGAGAAATTCTTGCATGCTCGGGTTCACTATGTGGGTTCATCATGCAAGAATTTATCTATGTTAAATTACATAATCATAGCTCCACACTTTTAATTAAATTCAAATAATAACATCTTTTACCACTTTTATTATGTTTCTTCATTAATAAATTGAAGTTTAATATCAAACACCCTTATAAACTTGAACCTTTCAAACTTCAAGCTTCACTCTTAGTCGTTGGAAATTATCATATGTAGTGCCTTTTCGAGCATTATCACCTTGCCCTCATTGCCTTCAATACTCTTAGGGTTGTTTAACATACTCTATTTCAAGATAGTTATTGAAAATATTGACTTGACTTTTAATCTATGGATTCTCTAATGACTTTGACTAGCCAATGATATTTATTTATCATAATTTTGAAATTGAGCTTGGAGCATGTCAAGGGAATTTTGGTTTTCTCAATCCAATAAATATACACCTGCTCCTAAACGATGATTAGGATTTTCAACCTCTTTTTAACAATTTGCTTGGACTTTGATAATAATAAATAATCCTAAAAACTAAAATAAAATGAATATAATATAAGCTAAGATTAGGTTGAAAAACAAGAAAAAGTTGTTTACATTTAAAAAAACAATAATCAAATACATAACAAACAGAAATGAAACTGGGTTTTAACAAAAAGGAAATTACTCAAATGAATTCTTTTGCTATGATTTTTTTAATATTCTTTTGTGTGTTGGTTATTGATTTGTGATAATTGTAGGCTCATTCTTGCTGCCTTCATCAATATCTACAAACCATGGTTTAAGAAACTATTCTTTTTCCTTTCTTCAATTGCTTAATTCATTCACTTTCCACATTAAGCAACTTCCCACATTCATATTTTCATTTCACTATCAGTTTAACTCAATTTATCAAAACAATAAAATTTATAAAATTAAATGCCTAATTAATTCATTAATTTTCAACTAATAATTAAATTGATGTGATAAATAATTTGGGTGCAAACAATACCCCGCATAGAAACAACCTCAATATAATTAGGTCATTATGTATAGATTTAAACCAAACTAGCCTCAGATTTTAAACATTTTCATAATCTCATTATTCATCCAAATTTTAGATTTGTAGTCCAATTTTTTGCCTAAGAGAGGAATAGTGACATAAATCAATCAAGGCAACCCTCAAGCCCAGTTCCTCAAGGCCTAATTTAAATTCTCACCTTTAAATCATTAGGATTAATTATGCAAACGTCATATTTTTTAGAATCATTTTATGTAAATATCAGTTTGACTTTTCAATTAAAATTATATCAGATTTGCAAATTACTAGTTTACCCTCAACAATAGTCCCCATTTATTATTATTATTATTATTATTTCCTTTTTATCCATCATTTTCTCTATTTATCTGTATTTCTTGTTTTCTTTTTGTCCTTCAACTTAATTTTCCTTTTTTGTTCTAGTTCTTCTTTTGCATTCTTCTCATTCTTTTTCTAGTTCTTGTTCTCCATTTGTTTCTGGTGTTATTCTTTGAGTTATCGTGATTCTCCATTTTTCTATCGACTTTGTTTTCTTCAACTGTCGCACCTATGATGGTTCAATTTGATTCTTCAATTGGGATATTTATGAGCTTTAGTTTATTTTTTTGTTTTAATTTTTAATTTATTAGTTTTTCACCTTTTCAATCTCCATGCTTCAATCTTGTTATTTCTACTATTGATTGATCTTCTCATTTGTTCAATTAACTCCTTTTGTTTGTCTCATATTTTTTTATGTTTATTTATCTTTTCATCTAATGTGTTTGTATGTATTAATTTCTTGAATTATACAATTGATGTCTAGGTAATTTATTTTATGTTTTATGTTTATCAAATATTTTGCTTGTTGTTTTCAAGTTTTAGCTTTTTTTTTAATCTTTAATTCTTTAGGTTTTATGTGTTTTTCATGTTTATGAGTATTGATTTACAATTTTTTTTTGTTTCAGTTTTGATTTTTGAATTTTCCTTTTTTTAGTTGTTCATTGCTTTTTCCCTTTTATTTTATATGTTTGCTTTTTGTTTGTTTACTATTGATTTATGTATTTCTCATTTTCTTCTCTATGCATTTATTTATTTATATATACTAATATCTAATGTAATTATTTGTTTGTTTATTTGTAGTTATCATGATATTTGGTATTTGCTCTTTTAATTTTTCTAGTGGATCATCTTCTAGTTCATCTAGTTTGTTAATAACTACTGGTGATGATGTTGGCTTAAGTGTTAATTCTATGTTGTTTGATAATATTGATTTTTCTAGGATCTGTAGTGACTTTGATATTCATGTAGGCACATAATTTTGGAGTAAAAGTGTTTTGCAAAATATGTTGCATGTTATAGCTATTAATAACAATTTCTATTTTCATGTTGTATGATCTAGTTTGGAATGTTTTACTATTAAGTGAGTTGATAAGGGTTGTAAGTGGTTTTTACGTGCATCAAAATACTCATGTAAAGATATTTAGGTAGTTAGAAAATATATGAACGAACATACTTGATCATGTGATGTCACTAGTAATGCATATCGTCAAGCATCTAGTCAGGTTATTGATGAATTCTTAAAGGAGGATTTCACCAGAGGCATATATGAGAGTGCAAAACCTAGTGACATTATTACACTTATGCTTAGGAGATATAGTATGCCAGTTAGTTATTATAAGGCATAGTTGGGAAAGAGACATGCTTTTGATTGTATTAGAGGTAGTGTTGTAATGTCATATGGCCTAATTCCATTGTTATGTATATTATATTTAGTTATTTCTATTTTTTTATTATTGTAGTTAAATGTATTTTGTGTTGTTATATCGTAAATTTTTATATTACATATATTTCTAGTTATTTATTCTTGGTCCTTCATTTACATTTATCTACAACATGAAATTCATATTTAATTGGTCCATTATTTTTACTCAGGTTCATACGTGTGTTTTGAAAAGGATTATGAGAAAAGATTTTTATACTTTTTTGTGAGTTTTGGTGCATGTATTGAAGGGTGGTTACATTACAGGCCTATTATTTCCATTGATGGAACATTTTTAAAGTGTGATTTTGAAGGTACATTATTGATGGCTATTGCATTAGATGGAAATAATCATATATTCCCATTTGTTATTACTGTTGTATATTCTAAAAATGATAATTCTTGGGAATGGTTTTTATGTTTAACTATTAAGGATTGAGAATGGTTGGTTGTTGTGTCTGATTGTAAATCTAGTATTCCAAAGGCAGACTCTATTTTCTATCCTAATGCTTTCCATGCAATTTGCACTCAATATTTATTAAGGAATCTTAAATCTAGGTATAAGGGTTCAAATATTGATGAATATTTTAATGGATGTGCTTATGCTTATAGCAAAGTAGATTTTGAGTATTTTTTGGCAAAGATGGATAGATGTAAAAGAGGGATAAGAAATTATCTTGAAAAAGCAAAGTTTGAGTGTTAGAGTCATTTTTTATCCTCGAAAGAGATATAATATTATGACAACTAATTTGTTTGAATCGATGAATGTTGAGAGCCTTATTTTATGTTTGGTTGAAGCTTTTAGATCTTTACTACAAGTATGATTTTATGAATGTTGTAGTGAGGCTAATATAACATTTATTACTCTTACACCATCAACAAATTCAAGATTATTGCATGCTGAAGCAACTATAAGGAGGATGAATGTATTTTTTTTACATTTTTATGTATGTAATTATATTTACTATTATGCACTTTTATTTCCATTTATTGTATGATATTTACTTCTCATGAATAACAGGTTTGCCAATAAATATTAATCACTTTCAAGTTATTGATGGTACTTCCAATAATGAAGTTAACATTATGAATAAAACTTGTACCTGCAGTGTGTGGCAATGGGATGAGTTTCCTTATGCACATGTTATTACATGCATTTGGGGGAGGAATTTAAAGCCTTATGATTTTACTTCATTTTGTTTTAAATGTTCAACATACAAGGAAATGTATAATGGTCTTGTGGTGCCATTAGGAGATTTTTCAAGGTGGAATTGTAATAAGGTGTCTACTGACCTTAGTTTAGCTCCATCTATGAAATGTTTAGTTAGATGACCAAAGAAGAGACATATAGAATTTTTTGGTGAAATCATGTACACAATTAAGTGTGGAAAATGTAAAAGGATTGGTCATAATAGGCGTACATATAATTTCCCTTATTAGGTGTTCATATTTTTCATATAGAAATGATGTTTACATATACAATTTTACATTTTCCCCACTGGTTGTAATTTTTTTAGTTTTTTTTCAAATAATATACAACTATTTGAAGTTAAGTTTAAAGGATGTTCTAGTTTTATTTTTGTAGATATTTGTATTTCCTTTTATTTTCATTATGTTCTTATTAATGTTTATATACATATATGCGTATGACAATGTGCCAATATTTTATTTTGATTTGTCAGTATAGATTTTATGTAAATACATTTTACTTAAAATAATTCTTAAAAATATGAGATTCATGAAATTAATCCTTTATATTATGATGGAGGAATTTTTTTATTATAATTATTTTTCTATTACTATATTGGGTGTTACATATAAAAATATAGTAGATAATTATATTTACTTTTATATTATAGATAATATATTTACTATATCAGTAAATGTCATTTCATGCTAATATGTACAATAATATTTATGAAGTTGATGATTTTAGAATCCTAAAACATCCATTAAAAGACAAAGAGTACCAAACTGTAATAACGATAGAGTGGCTAATTGTAATAAAGAGAAAGAGTATGTAAACCAAGAAACTAACATATTTACTAAAGAGTAGTTATTTCATGCATTTCCTTTCTTGTTTCTTGACTTATATGGTATCATAATTAGAGGCTCAATATTCAGAGGTTCAATACTTATTGGGTCTTCTTTTGATGCTGGTTCCTCTTTTTGAAGATTGCTTTTTTGTGATGTGTTGATTCCTAAATCAAAAGTTAGATTGGTTCTTGTTGGATATTGTCTATTTTTGGATGCTTATATGGCCTTTTCTTTTGTTGTTCTGATCTAAATCTGATAGTGTAAGGACTTTTAAGGTTTTTTGATTTATCTACCATCCTTTTAATTCTAGATGCTTTTTGTATTTTGAGAATGAGAATATTAAAAATATTCAGGTATATGAAGATATCAATAAAGAATTTATATGTATATAAGTACTCACCTTGGGAAGTTTATCTTGCATTTCTTTAAATGTTTCCATTTTTCAACCACAGTTTTGTTTTCTTGGTATGATAACAATAAATATTTATGTTTGTTTCTTTTTTAATAATAATAGAATATGTATATAAACATAAATAAACTATTTATAATAAATAATAATAAATAAATTATGTCCAATCCGTAACCTAAATATTTTTTATCTACTTACACAAGAACATGTATATAAGACTAATTAAGTTATGTACAAGCATGAACATAAATAATTATATGCATTCTAAAACATGAAATAATAGCATATCATTTAAGACTAAGAAAGCATATATATAGAAGTGAATAATGTATTTAAAAGCAACAAGCTAAATACTAATATTAATATGAAAAAATAAAACATGTATATAACAGTAAATAAATTATGTCCAGCCAACAACCTAAATGATAATTTTTGTATAGTAAGCATATTATGTATATAAGAGTAAACAAATTATCTACAAAACTAGAAAACATAATGTGTATTCACTTTACCTTAAAGATTTATTATTTTTCATTTTGTGGTATCATCATGTCTTTTACAATCTTTCATTTACCCTTTTCCTATAATGATCATTTTGATTTCTAATTATATACTTTTAATTGAAAAATATTTGGAAAAATGTAAATATTGTAAAGATAATTATTTACTATATTGATTTTACTTTAAGCATTTAATGTTCTTCTTTTTCTCCTAGTGTTGTTTGTTTTATTATCTTTACCTTTCCATTTTTTTATAATCAAGATTTCATTTGTTATATTAAATATTAACAATTGTGACATTTCACAAAAATATAAATATTGTAAATAAATCTATTTACTTTATTTATTATACTTCGAACATGTGATCTTTTTCTGATATCATATGTACTTATGCTTTATCTTGTTATGATCATTTAAGTTGCAAATTTCTTTTTATTACATTCATAAAATGAAATAAGATATATGTAATTATTTATTATATTTACTGTTACCTTATCCTTGTATTCTTCTTCTTTTGATGTTTAAATCTCTTCTGATGTGGTTGTTTCTAATGTGATATTTGTTTTACCCTTTTCTGTAAATATCATTTAAATTATTATTATTTCCTGTAAATAATACTTATATGCATTTACAAAAATGTAAATAAAGTGGATATATTTATCTACTATATCTCCTTTTACCTTAGAGTGTTGGTTTTCTTCTTTCTCTAATGTATCTATGTATTCTAATGTTTATGATGTTTTCTTATCTTTTGCTAATTTTCCCTTGCTTTTCTCCTCTTATATTTCTTCTTCTATTGACACATGTTTTCCAATTAGTTGATGTTCCTCATTTAATTTTTGTTTATCCTAGTATTTGAAAGTGGTTAGTACAATAAAATATAGTTATAAGTAAATTGTAAATCTCTTGAAAGTATTACCTCATTAATGAAGAATTCGTTCATTGGCTCAATGCAAATACTAATCTCATTAATTTTTTCATCAACATCAAATGATTTCTTTAGTTCATTGATGACATTATCAATTATTGAATTGATTTATTCTTCATTAAGTTTATTAATGTCATTATTACCACTTTTTATTTGCTTATCACCTTTAGATTTTTCATCAGTTCCTTTTTTTTATTCATCCTCTATGATATCTTCTTTGTCATTTCCTTTTTCTTCATCATCATCTTCTTCTTTTGTTATTGGAATGTTATCATTTACACGATTATAATGTTCTTCATTTTTTATTATTAGACATTATCTTCATCTTCCTTACGTTCTTGAGAGGTGTTGTGTTGAGCTTTCATTTTATAATAATATAATTGTGGTATTGTTAGCTCATCATCAACTAGTTTAACATAGATAAGGATATCCTGAACATCCTTTTCAATCCTTGTTTTCTTCTTTTGCTTTCTTTTTCTTGTTATTTCATTCTCAGATGCAATGTCACTTGAAATTTATTCAACATGTATCTTCTTTTTCTTTGAAAACTACTTCATGAACTACTTTTTTTCTCTCTTTTTTGTTGGAATGACTGGTTAGACATCAACTTGCATATTAATATAAACATGTCTAATTATATATATATATATATATATATATATATATATATATTTACTATTTGTAACTGATACTTGCTAATTAATTAGAACATGTAGATAATCTTACATGCAATTATTTACCATTGAAAATATATAGAATTACTTATTTCTCTTGTAGAAACTAGATTGTATCTTTCTACTTTATTTCTTTCCTCCACTCCTATTTTAGTATCCTTGGGATTGTGTTCTCCTTTATCTTCTCTATGTATCCATCTTCATGCAATGTTGGTAATACTTTAAAAGCCCATAGCATTACGATATAAAGAAATCCATATATTGTAAATCTATGTTTTGCATGTCACACCCAGCCCATACCTGGGGTAACATGCTCTTGTAGCATGAACAACAATCTCCTATAAGGAAACCATCACTCACACTACAAGGGAAACGTACGTATATACAACCTATCATAAATCATATGGGTACAAATCATTGTACAAATCAAAAAGGGTCGTAGCGTGGCGTATGTTGATACTCATTTAACTTAACCTGGATATTCATTCATTCAATTAAATTTAGATACCATCAAAGTAACTGGGCAAACATGTCATATATACATATCAATCCATAAGTTCATACATTAAGTTTACTATAAATACATGTATACCCTTTAAGAGTATCACCACCAAAGTAAAACGATAACTATTGCCTTTATGATCAATAAAGAACTACATTAACAAAATAATAGGAGCATGCTACAGATGTCCAGTACCACTTTAAGAATAAGATCCTCATAGAATTTGACTCTCTACCGAAACCGTCGATCACTTCTCTATACACTCATCTAAAGACTCAGTACCTACGTTCATCAAATGATAAACACTGAGTATAAAACTCAGTGGTGCTAGACAGACATATACATACACACAAGTCACAATCATACATGAACAAAAGCAAATAACACCCTACCTCACAATCATTACAATCATGTTTAAAGCATCAAACATTATAGTGCTCCATAAGCTAAAATGAACATAAAAGGATGCATTGCCTTTTCAATGTACATGTTGAGAATGCAATCATGCTTTGCGTTCTCCCTCATTCTCTTTTCTTTACATTCCTTCTTTATTTTCCTGTATAATTGGGCATAATTTCCTTACATACTGGTCCCTGTAGGTATCGGTACTCATCTCCCGAAGGAGGGAATTAAACTGTGTGGTTCTATAATTGTATTTCTGTACTATAGGTCTCGAGACTCATCTCTCGTAGGAGGGTATTAAACTGTATGATTCCTTAAGGAAATCTATTAACTGTATGACCCAGTATGTTTAGAGCATATAGCTCTACAATCATCTCTCTCTTTTCCTTTCTTTTTCCCCTTATACATCTCTATGAATGTCATGAATGTTTTTATGCATGTATAATACATGTCTTTACATAACATGAGATGTAAATGATGTTTTCAAGGACATGTACCAAACTCCAAATCATGAGTTTGGTAATTCCTCTCGTGTGGCTTCAACTGTCTCGAGGCATAGGCAATCACTTTTCAATCTTGCATAAGCATACACCCCAATCCATTAAGCAAAGCATCATTGTAAATCATAAATTCTTTACCTGGCATGGGTAATGTTAGAATTGGAGCTTGTGTTAAGCATTCCTTTAGTCTATCAAAACTCCTCTGGCACTCTTCTGCCCAAATAAAAGGAATATCCTTCCGTAGTAGCATCATCAATGGCATAGCAATCATAGAAAATCCCTTCATAAATCTCTTGTGATATCCGGTTAATCCCAGAAAACTACAAACCTCACTGACATTTCATGGAATCTTCTAATTAAGCATAACTTCTATCTTACTCAAATCCACTCTAATCCTATCAGCTGATATAACATGTCCCAAAAATGCTACTTGTTCTAACCAGAAGTCATACTTTGATAACTTGCCATATAATTGCTTCTCCCACAACCGTTCCAATACCAATCTCAAATGTCTATCGTGATCTTCCCAAGTCTTCGAATACACTAAAATATCATCAATGAACACTACAACAAATTAGTCTAGATAATATATGAAAACCATGTTCATTAGTGCCATGAATGTTGCAGGTGCATTCGTCAACCTGAATGGCATCATTAAGAACTCATAGTGTCCATAGTGAGTCTTGAAAGCTATTTTCACTATGCTATCCTCTTTCACTCAAAGATGATGATAATATAATCTCAAATGAATCTTCAAGAACACCGTTGTATCCTTCAATTGATCGAACAAGTCATCAATGCATGGTAAAGGATATCTGTTCTTGATCATCACCTTGTTCAACTATCTGTAGTCAATACACATTCTCATCGTACTATGCTTCTTCTTCACAAACAATACAGGTGCACTCTATGGTGAAACACTTGACTTGATGAAACCCTTATCTAGCAATTCTTGCAGCTGTATCTTCAACTCCTTTAATTCCATAGGTGCAATTCGATAAGGAATTATGAAAATAGGCTCAGTACCTGGTAATACCTTTATCTCAAATTCCACTTCCATTTCTGGTAGTAACTCTGGGAAGTCCTCTGGAAATACATTAGGGAAGTCACACACCATTAGAATCTCTACCAACTGTACTCCCCTATGTCTTATATCTATCACATGTACTAGTATTACATTACAACCCTAAAGCAATAATTTATGTGCTATCATAGCCAAAATCAACCTAGTAATCACTGACGGCACATTACCCCTTATCTGTATTATGGTATGCTCTGGATGTTGCAAGGTCACTATCTTCTATTGACAATCCATCACTGCCTTATACTTTGCCAACCATTCCATGCCCAATATAATATCATATTCATGAAATGGCATCTCCACTAAGTCAGATAGAAAACATACATCTTGAATAATCAAAGGACATTGTCTATACACTCTATTGACAACCACATCCCTTCCTAGTGGACTGGAAACCACTATCTCATAACCTAACCCTCACATAGCATATTAAGTAGTTGAGAAAATCCCATGTTAATGTAAGAGTGTGAAGAACCAGGGTTAAATAATACCAATGCATCATGATTAGAGATAAGAACTTTACCAATAACGATATCTGAGGCATGCGCTTATCACGTTGCACCAAATTATATACTCTGCAAGAGCCCCAATAGTCTGATTCACGGACCCCTAACTGGCACCATGACCTCCTCCATCATGGCCTCTACCTCTGCCTCTACCTCTCTCTAAACTCTGAGAACCTCTGGAACTAGATCTAGACATTGGGTTCTGCTGATAGGACCCACCTTCTAAAATAGTATGCACCGGTATATCATAACGTGCTAGACACTCTCTGGCATAATGGTTGGCTTTACCACACTGATAGCATAAATCTATGCCCATCTGGTAAGTCCCATGATGCGCTCGACCACAGGTACGATATAAACTAAGCCTCGTGCCTGTACTACCACTATGGAATGTAAATCTCCCATTCTGTGCTTGTTGGGATAGCACTAGTCAAACATCAACTTATCATGAAGGAAAGGAACTCTTGAACTTACCTCTCTTCTAAAATCCTAATGAAGAACTCGTCCCTCTAAACAGTCTCCTTAAGGATTCTTGTCGGGCACCCTCCTCTTGCATTGTATGCTCTTAGTTCAGTGTATTAGCCATCAAGGCTGAGAAATCTTCATAGTTAAAACCCTGAACCAATACCCTAATCCTTGGATTCAAACCTTGTTCGAATCTCTTGCATATGTCCCGGCTAGAAGTCAAAATATTGGTCGCATAATAGGCCAACCATGTGAACTCCCTCTTGTACTCTACAACCGACATACTCCCCTTGCCTTAAGCTAAGGAACTTATGTAATTTCTGATTTGTATAAGCAGAAGGAACATATTTCTGGTGGAACTCCCTCTGAAAGTCATCCCAAGTCAGCACAAGAGAATCTACCATACTCTGGGGAATGGTCTTCTACCACTCATACGCATCATCGTGCAACAAGGAAATAGCATACTTAAATTTTACTGTCTCATGACACTTCAACTAATGTAACACTCTCTGTGTCCGCTCTTACCACATCTCCACCATATATAGATCAGTAGTCCCAGCAAAATCAGCAGCCTCATATGATCTCAATTTATTGAAATCCATCTTATACTCCTCTCTCGATTCTACTGGAGGTGGAGTTGGAACTGTCGGTAATGTCTGACTCTATGTTTGTAGATACTGAAGAAACCGGGCAAACTAAATTACCATAGGATCTACTGCTGAAGCATCTGCCTAATTAGCTTGAGGCACCCTCTCACTTAGTTCCCCTTATTCCTTCTCTCTAAGCTACCTCTCAACTCTATCCCTTATTTTTTATGAACTCTCTTGGGGATTAAAATTACCTCCTCCTTCCTCACTAACAATAATTGCCCGGTCGGTCATTTAACTTAATCTGTAACACATGAACATAGATCATCATGGTCAGCAGCAGTAAGGACTAACAATACTCCTCTTATGTAGCTTATTAATCATAAGCAGTAATCCTATTATTCAGACAAGGTACATGTCAAGCTAAACCATAGCACTGATACCACTAAAACATGTCACACCCAGCCCATACCTGGGGTAACATGCTCCCGTACCATGAACAATAATCTCCTATAAGGAAACCATCACTCATACTACAAGGGAAATGTACATATATATAACCTATCATAAATCGTATGGGTACAAATCATTGTATTTAGCGATGAAAAAGGGGTCACAGCGTGGCATATGTTGATACTCATTTAACTTAACCTAGATATTCATTCATTCAATTAAATTTAGATACCATCAAAGTAACTTGGCAAACATGTCATATATACATATCAATCCATAAGTTCATGCATTAAGTTTACTATAAATACATGTATACCCTTTAGGAATATCACCACCACAGTACAACGATAACTGCTGCCTCTATGATCAATAAAGAACTACATTAAAAAAATAATAGGAGCATGCTACAGATGTCCAGTAGTGCTTTGAGAATAAGATCCTCATAGAATCTGACTCTTTGTTGAAACTGTCAATCACTTCTCTGTACGCTCACCTGAAGACTCAGTACCTACATTCATCAAATCATAAACACTGAGTATAAAATTTAGTGGTGCTAAATAGACATATACATGCACACAAGTCACAATCATACTTAAAAATAAACAAAGGCAAACAACACCCTACCTCATAATCGTTACAATCATGTTTAAAGCATTAAACATCATAGTGCTCCATAAGCTAAAATGAACATAAAAGGATGCATTGCCTTTTCAATGTACATATTGAGAATGCAATCATGCTATGCATTCTTCCTCATTCTCTTTTCTTTACATTCCCTCTTTATTTTCCTATATAATTGGGCATAATTTCCTTACATACTGGGTCCCTATAGGTACCGGTACTCATCTCCAGAAGGAGGGCATTAAACTGTATGGTTCTGTGAACCTATTTCTTTACTATAGGTCTTGAGACTCATCTCCCATAAGAGGGCATTAAACTGTATGATTCCTTGAGGGAATCTATTAATCGTAAAACCCAGTATGTCTAAAGCATATAGCTCTGCAATCATCTCCCTCTTTTCCTTTCTTTTTCCCCTTATACATCTCCATGAATGCCATGAATGTTTTTATGCATGTATAATGCATGTCTTTACATAGCATGACATGTAAATGATGTTTTCAAGGACATGTACCAAACTCATCATGAGAAAACATTAGAAGAAATAGTCAATGAAACATAAAACATCAATTCTAGACCTTACTTAGGTCCCGAAGTAAAGTAAGAAGCAAAACATCACAACTAGCATAAACCTGTAACGATGCTACTCTTAGCATATACCCGTAGTTTGGTTGCTAACCTTCCTCTTCAAGCTCTCACACTTCTCTAGCATTAAACAACTCCAACCTCTATTTTTCAAAGGGTTTTAGGAAAGATAAAGATAAAGAAAAGTGAGAAAAACTTGATGCTTATCCATTGAAACGTCAAAAGTTAGTCACGTACGGTTGTACAAATTCCTGTACACCTGTACTGACCCAAAGGCTCCCTCTAGTATGACCGTATCATCCGTTGGTACGACCACACCATTGCAAAGTGACTGATGCACCATTTTCCTGGGAGCAATGGTACGGCCGTACAACATAGTAGTACACCCTTACATTCTCCAGGAACACAATGTCACTTACCTCTCATGCCTGGTACACTTGTATAGTAACCCGTACACCCATACCACTCTCAAACCTACAATACATATGCCTTATAAAACTTGCTCCTGAGGTATCTATTCAAAAAACCAAACATAAAACCCAACCATAACATCTAGAACATCTATCTAACATAATGGTTGCCCCTCATACTACAAAGAAGTCACACTTCTCAATAAGGCGGCAACACCCCATTCACAATCACTACTCATTCACCATAAGCTTAACACATTAATAATCCAATCTTATCATTCACACATTAGTAAATCAAGAGATTATCATTCCAGTTCATACATCAAACATACTTAGATACATAAATGATTTTCCTGCATGCACACTCAGCACAATACTATGCATTATTCATTCCTATCATTCATCTAGCATATTACATGCATAGTACAATACACAAAAGGTATGGCTAATATGGGTGTGACATTGCAGTTACGATTGCACCTTGCTTAACATTTGCAATAGTTTTTTTATAACACAATATGCCCCATGGATAGCTTTTATTTGCTTTTTCATCATATAGGATTTGCATAAATTCTTCATTCATCTTGATTCTTGGCTGATCAGATAATAGCAACTTATGTAAGATATATAGATTTACAATCTGGATAACTTCTATATCTTCTTGTTACTGAATATATCTTTTATTTACTCAAATAATTCACCTACACTCTTAAGAGTTATCATTTCATCTTCATCAAAGAACATGTTCATGAAAGTTCTTTTAGGCATTTTAAGCATATAAGCTTTATCAAGTAGAGGATCACAATTTAACCTTATTATAAGTGCAAAATCTTGCATAATGAATTTGATTTTCTTTTTACCTAATAGGAAAGTAAGGTCATTTATGCTTCTATCATTTGATTGCATGAAGATCATTTATTAAATAAACTTTGTTGGAAAGGTGTTTGGGAACTTGATCTTCAGAAATTTATAGAATTGGTTTTCCTAACGAGTTTCAATTATAAATCAATGAATGCTTCTTTGATATCTTTAATTGCTTTAACATAGCAATTATTGTTGAGTTTGATATGTTAATATAATCTATTTTTTGGACTTTTATACTCAACCTCCTGTAAATAGTAAATTCAAAATTTTTTTAAGTTAGTAATTCAATGTATTGTATGTGTTAAATAAAGGTAGATAAGTCATAACCCTTATTAGGTTACTTATTACTTTTGTTGCTTTTGTTGCAGATCTTGTTCTTTGCCTTTGGATTGTACCTTTCACTGGTATCTTTCATTTTATCTTGCTTGTATCTAACTCTTTTTTCTTTTGCTTCTTTATCATTATTTTGTGTTCCTGTTACAAGGTGGTATATAAAAAATTAAATTGTCTACAAATAATACTGTAAATATGCATATGTCCACATATCTATTACAAAATACCAATATATAACATAAATACTCATATCTACTCTAAAACATCAAATATTAACATAAGATATTTATCCATAAATAATAACCTCTACATAAAAGAAAAAAATATCTCCAATAAGTTAGATAAAGTATCTCTAACCAGTAATATAAATACACATATGCATAATATGCATATAACTATAAATAAATTATTTCCAGCAGTAACCTAAGTACTTTTATCTACTTTAAAACTTGAAACAATAAGACATCATTATTTTCTACATGTCATGCTTTGTATATAAGAGTAAATAATGTATCTATAAATAGGAACATAAATGCTCATATATAATGTAAAATTTTATAAAACAACAACGTGATTTTTATGTAATAACCACAATATGTATATAAAACAATAATTTATGTAAAGTCAGCAACATCAATTCTCATATTCACTATAAGATATTAAGTAATAACTTGAAAAATATAGTCATATTTAATCCAAAAGGTTAATAAATTATGTATTATATATTAGTAAATAACAATAAATATATATTAGTAAATAAGTTATCTATAGGAAACAACCTAAATAAAGTATCTCCAACTAGCAATATAAATATGCATATGCATAATATGTATATTATTTCCAACCAGCAACCTAAGTACTTTTATCTAATCTAAGACTTTAAACAATAAGACATTATTGTTTTCTACATGTCATGTTTTGTGTAATAGCCATAACATATATATAAAACAATAAGTTATGTAGAGCCAGCAATGTCAATATTCATATTCACTATAAGATGTATATAAAAATGAATAGTCTTTGTAGAACCTGGAAATAAATAGTATATAAGATAGAACATGTATATAACATAAATTAAATCATCTCAAATTAGCAACCTAAATTACTTTATCTATTGTAAAATATTAAACAATAATGCATCATTAAACAATAACACATGTATATAAGAGTGAATAATACATATAGAACTTGAAAAATAAATAGTCATATTTAATCTAAAAGGTTAATAAATTATATAGTATTTTTATGTAAAAATTAGAATAAGTTTATAATAGTAATTAAGTTATCTACAGAGAACAAGTTAGATAAAGTATCTCCAACTAGCAATATAAATACATATATGCATAATTTGTATATAACTACAAATAAATTATATCCAGCCAGTAACCTAAGTGTCACGCCTACCATGGTGTAACATGCTCCCGTAGCATGCTTACCAACTTCCTAAAGATTAAAAAATTGATAATCACCCTATAAGGGATATGAATAATTAACTTGTTAAATGCAATATGAATTTTTTTAAATGATGTAAAACACGTAGAACAATATGCCACCTGTAAGCATTCCGTAAACATGTAGTAGGATAATATCATAAGTCAAACATCTATGCTTCTGTATATTTAAATAGTAAAGACATGCAAACATTACTTCATTATTTTAGGGACATACTTGGTGGTATCATTATATTTACATCATAAGATATAAAACATAGTAGTTTATATATTACAACTATTTTTAGTACCAGTAGTACAAAAAGAGTAAGCTGCATGAAAGTCAAGGAGTAGGAGTCTGCCGTGAAGTCTGAGTCCTCTACCCAAAATCACTATCTTAGAGACCTACTACTGACACTGTTATATCCTACACTCTCTTGTGTCACTAGTGTCTGTGTTCATCAATTGACAAATATTGAGTATAAAACTCAATGGTGCTAATAAATGGAATAATTATAAACAACATAATATTCATAGAATATCATAGAATCATCCTTTCCAATATAATCAAGCATTTCAGTAAAATTTCCATTTAGAAATAAAATGTGTCATTAGCCAAATAACATTATCACTTGTTGTTACGCCCGCGTCTAGGACCCTAGGAGTTTGTATGTATACACATATGTATACGTGTATAAATACATGTATAAGTATGTGTATATGTGTATGCGTATGTGGATATGTGTATGAATGGTATTGGATGAATGTGATTGAAGAATGCCTTGAAAACATATGTGTGTGAATGAGAAATGATGATTGTGTGTTGTTAGGTGTGTGTATGAATGTTTGGGAATGAGAATCTGTGTTTGGTTGCTGTAACGAGTCGTGGAGGGGGGTGTCACGAGTCGTTACAGTATGTATTTTGGCTTGGGGAGTGTTTCTGTGCTTGTTTTAAGTGTGTTTTTGGCCTTCACGAGTAGTGTCACGAGTCATGAAGAGGTTCACGAGTAGTGTCACGAGTCGTGAAGAGGTTCACGAGTAGTGTCACGAGTCGTGAAGGGTGAAAAGAGTGATTTTTGTCAGTTTGTTAGGTATTTTGGGGCTGTCACGAGTAGTGATAGAGCTGTCACGAGTCGTGACAGTGACTTTGACGTCATTTCTTTGACTTTTTGAGCGTTTTTAACCAAGCTTCCTTCGTAAGTTTCTTCATTTCTCCCGTTCTAAATTTCCTTAAACCCTACGGATTCTTTCATTTCTTCCTTCTTAAATTACCAAAACCCTTGAGGAAGCGAGATTGAAGTTAGAAGTGACGGTGTTGAGGCTAGAGGCTTGAGTTAGTGTCTGCTTGTAATTGAGGTTTGTGCTAGTTGATTTATTGCTTGTATTTTGTT